>JAQGBE010000385.1:0-19610 GCA_034698225.1 Scheloribates latipes | reverse complement strand
TACCACGAACTGACTCACAGCGAACACCAACGAAGATATCAAATGCTTCTCGTCTTGAGGTCACTCTTCAGACTCAAAGAAGAGTTTTATACCGAAGACATCTGCAGAGAACTGATTAGCGAAAAGTTGAAAGATATTTGGCTCAAGTTTCTTGAACTGTTCACCGATTCGTGGCCACAGATAAGAATTCTTTGCGTTGAGATAACCGAAGTATTACTCCGGACACAGATCGACGAACAGATTGTGTCGACAATCATCGGAAATCTGAAGAAGCGATTGCAAGACGTGGACACAATTATTCGCAACGAATCGGCTCTTGTGATCGAGAGGTGCAGTCAATTGGAGAACATTCTGGACAAGAATCTGATGAAACATTTCTTGGCCCGCATTGGCGACACAGACCTTGAAGTCCGCGAAACAGTTCTGATATCCGTTTCAAATGTTTTCCATACAATCAGACAAAAGTACTGCAAATCACTGAACCGTTATGTCTTCAAACTGTCCACCGCTTGTCTCCTGTCATACAATTACACCGAACTCGAAGAAGAGAAGTATTGATTTGCAGATAAATATTATCTACAATTCCCTTAAGTTGTTGTCACTTCTTAGGCAATGGATTGAAGAGGTCTTTATGGTTAACCTGATTGACCAAAGAGCGGATATGTCGACCAAAATGGCAAACCTCTTGCAACTGATCTGTTACTGCGATAACATTGGAGTGCAAGCGATCTCAAAGATATTCCACAATCAGCTGATTGTGAGGACACTGTTCGCCAAACTGATGGTCGCTTCCAAGAAATATGAGTTCAAAACATCTATTATCTACTCGAACAAGAAGGTGGCCATCAGTCTGAAGAATCATTTCGGATATATTGACAAAATCAGAGAACTTTTATTAGAATTTCATCTATTGCTCAAAGAGTTGTTCGACAAAGACAGCCAAAAGTTTGATGACTTGTTGGATGTCTTTATGTGCAAATTTTGGGTAACAAGGGATCAGTCGGTCAAAGCAATTGAAGACTTTTTCGATGACAAGCAGAAGATCGTTGAGAGCCGAGCGCTGCGGCACATGAAAGAACATATCATCGGCCGCACCGGCATCGGACTCATCGATGTCAGTGCATTGGTACAACTGTTCCAACACATGGACACAATCGAAGTGTGGTTCGTCCACCGACTCGTCTACTTTGTTGCCCTACTCTCCAAATGCTATTCGGAATACTTCACCGATCAGACTGTTATCGATGGTGTTCTTGGTCTACCATCTGTTGTGTTGGCCAGTATTGCCTCCGATTCGGTGATTCAATGCATGAATTTCAGCGATAGTTTGAAACAAAGTATTGTTGACAAAGTGAACGCATCGAAAATCGGTTCCGAATCTGAATCAGACAGAAGTCACGTTTCCGAGTCGTCCAATATTGCGAGTGATGAGTCGAGTGAGACTTCTTCACATTCACCATGATAATCGATCAATATAAATAGTTTTATAATGTAAATATAGTTTATAATATTTAAAACATTAATTTTATTTTCACTATAAAATTCATATTTTAAGCGATGCTCTTTTACGAGATGACTTGTGTCTTAAGTCTTCAGGCAATGGCTCTTTGAGCTTGTGCTCCATAATACCCCGTTTGAACGCCAGTTCCCAGTCGTTGTGTTCTTTGAGTTCAAGCAAAATCTTATAGACTCCCTGAAAGCTGAGAACTTTTTTGACCAATGGATTCAATTCAACGTATTTATGAATCGGCAGTCGTTGGCATTCAATGCCCTCTTCTTTGGCCTTCCATTTGGTGAGCGGTAGGCGACAGGTCTTTCCAATTAAAGATCCCATTATGTAAATGGCGTTGTGATCGAACTCTTTCATCAAATTAGGTCCGTCTGGAGACAAGTATATAAATTTCTGGTCGGGAAAGAGCTCTCTATAGGTCTCTCTGTGAACGTTGAGACAGTATTTGAGGTCAGACGGTGTGATGGGTTTCATGTATTTGTAGAAGTGTTTCATTCCACGGGACTCGGGATCGCAATTACAGAAGTGGAGGTCAAACGGCTCTTTCGTAGCCTTATTCATGTGATATATCCGAGTCATCTGTCGGCCGAGCGATTCGGTCTCGTATTCCTGCATCTCTTTGTCGAACGAACAGTCAATGACTATCTTTTGGCCGAAGAGTGTGGCCACTCTCAGATGGGTTAGATTCTGCCTTCTTATTGCATTGTCGTAGTATCTGCTGAACATTGTATTCCTCCAATAGCCGTATTGAATACGACCCTCGTTGTCGAAGACGCCGGGAATCAGTTCCTCCCGGTCAAACTTCTTGACTTCCTGGTTGAGTTGTTTGCGTATCGTTTGTGACTTTGCGTGGCGCCAGTCATCGAATTCTCTGATGAATAGGTAATGCAAATTCTTCTTCTGTTCAGTAAAGGTCTCGCATTCCTTAATGATATAATCCATGTCTTCGATGGTGACTGTCGTCGGATAGTACTTGCCTTTGATTAGTCGGTTGTAAATTCCGACCACATTACACACCACTTGCTCTGACTTCTGGTCCACAATCAGTGGTCGATAGGTCTCCACAGATAACCGCTGTCTCGGAGTTGTCTGTTCGCGGACACGCCTTTCGGCCAAAAACTCTGTGGCCAGTTCGGGCAGTCGGCGCAACTTTGCCGGGTAATAGATGGGATCGTCCGGGAAAATCTTTGGCCGCAGCCATCTTCGGTACCACAGGTGATAAAACTTTTTGTAATTCTTTGTTATTATTTTCGGCAAATAACTCATAATTGGATTTAAATCGGGTTTAAGTGACGAAAAGTTTTCCAAAACCAAAGCGTTGTTTACAAATATTTCATAACATTTCAGAACACATGTGAGTCGTCGAAGACGTAATTCATTTTCAGACCATATCTCTCAATGCGATCGCAATTGAACTCAACGCACGAAAAGGTGCCAAAAGTGACGACAAATACGTCACACAAATGGATGACTTTGTTGTGAAACACAATGTCTTCGTCTGAACGGATCAGTTGATTGTCTTCTTCAACAATGCTGTCCAGTGTCTGACTCACTGCTCGCCCAACAGGTGTTCACTAACTCGAGGACAATGTCCGAGACTAGTAATCCACTGAATCGTTACTACGAACGGATCCAGTCTTTGGTGACAAGAATTCCCGAAAATCTGCGATCGATAGATATCTCTTGGATTCGTCTGCAGAGAAACGCTTCCAATAACGACAACACCTCATCAGTCGAGTCATCCGTCCACCAGAGCCGAGCGGCTGGCGACCAGTCCGCAGGTGATAGTCAAAGAAGTTCGCGCAGAGAGTCGTCGACCTCATTGTTCGGTTCGGGTCAGAGCTCGCAGACCGCGAGTCCCGCACACAGTACTGGTCAACAGCCGCTGTGCCGACCGCCGCACTCACATCTGTATCGGCACTCTTCGCACTACCCCTTACTGTTGGGCTCTCACAACAACTGGCCGTCGGTCCGCGACCACCGACTCATATCGCAGCTGAACGGCAATCCGATCACTAATGCTGACAAAGAGCGGAACGTCTTGTCGGCCATCATGTCGATCATCGTGATCGCCACTCTGGCCACCGCTTTGGCTCAGCCCAAGTGGTTCTCCATTACGGGAGGCGTCTGCTCGCGGCGTTACATTGGCCTCCAAGAGTTCTTCTATGTGGGCAACTTCAACAACTATCACATGACTGCCAACAAAGGTTACCATTGATTCTTAAATTCTTGGATTAGTCATAAATTATTCTCAAATTGATTTGCAGTTTAGTTGAGCGCCCATTTCGGGTCAAACAGTCAAAGAGATTCTTTGAATTTGCGTGCAGTCGACGATTGAGTTTGTGGTTAATGTCTAAAAAAGTCAATTTTTAGATTCAGTTTGTGATCGGAATATGAAATCAGACGATCATTTCCTTAGCTCTTCCGATGGGCACATAGTTTGCTTTGATTTATCGATTTCCAGAGTGTTTTCTTAGTTTAAATTTCAAAGCTATATATCAAAAGTTGATTCCAATTGAGATGTGATTGCATTGCAGAGCAGTGTTTGCAAAGTGTGTTTGCTGTGATGTCCATCAGATGAGAGCAAACCAATTATTGGTATACCGAAAAAGTTGTAATTTATTCGATGACTTTCACTAATTATCAAATCGTGTCATCACTTGAATAAACATTGAGATCGCTATGCCATCGATTGTCGATGTGGTCGGTGTCGGAACACATCCAGTGATTTGTGTGTTTGTCTGGTGTTCTCGATTCTAATGCTAATACTAATGAAGAGAAACAAAAGAAAGCATAAAAATAAAAATAATATTTAACCCGTTTTATTGCACACATATTTGTGGTGCGATTGTTCTCCAAACGGATTGATATCCGAAATGTATGGAAAAGCGAAATATAAATAAGAATTTTCACGACATTTATGAGATTTATTGAGCAATAAAAACGAATAAGAAATTAATTTTCTGTAATCTTTCGGCTGAAGAAGAAAAAAGTGATTCACCAAACAGACAGACAGAGCATCGAAATGTGCTAAACGTGCCAACCATTACGTGAACTGAATATTTCTCGCCTCTAATTAATCATTTCTTTAGTCAATTGATTTCTGTTTAGGTTTGGCTCTTATTTGAGGTTTTGTTTTCATCTTCTTTTTCATTGATAATTATTGTTATAATAGAACTTTAATTTCTAACCTTTTTATTTGGCACTAATTAAAAGCAAACAAATATATTAATTGATTGATAGTCTCTCTCACTCTCACTCTCACTGTCTGTCGTGACACTAACCGGCCGTCCGGTAGTCGTCTCAAGACTTTCACTTATCCTTAAGATTTATTTTATTCATTTCTGTTATGCTTTTTATTATTAATAAAATGATTTATTATAATTAAAATGATTTATTAACTTTGATTATCTATTAATTAACAGTCAAAACTACGAATGTGTTGGACACGAGACACAAGAGCTATGAAACCAAAGAAACGAAGACCTATATGACCACCGAAGACATTCTCCTCTATGGCATGAATGGAGAGTTGAAGAACTGCGTGACGCCAGAGATAGTGACCCTCCAGCGGACAATCATCGGCCTCTGTTTCTTCGCCATTATGTTCAATTTGATCCAATTCTTCTTCGACACACTCGGCGTTCACACCAAATGGCTGAACGCCGTCCGATCGCACGCATTGGGAAACATCTTAAGCGTACTCTTATGTGTGGTCATCGTCGGCGTCTCATACCTGGTCAGTGACCTCTTGGAGAAAGAGCAGCGAAGACTGATGAAGCCGACCGGCGATAGTAAGCCCGCCAACAATTCGAACCAAGACTCGCATCATATCGAAGTGAAGTTCGAGTTGAGCTACTATTTGGTCACATTTTCGGGACTGTTGGCCATAATCGCCGCGGCGGCCAATCTGTTACGTCGGCCGCAATATTATTACATCGACACGTCGGACGCCTTCTGGACAGAAGACATCGATGAAGACTTGACCTCTTCGGCCACCGGTTCGCCCAATTGGCAGTCACTGACCAACTCGCGGTCGCCTCTGTTCGTTCCGCCGCCGTCCCACCCGTCCCTATCACTGCCCCCACCCCCGCCTTACGCGCCCTAATTGGCCACTAATTAGACTAACTCTTAGCTAATCATAGGTAAAGAATAACACTTGAAATCGATGCTAAACTTGCCTTAAAATGTCATATCGAGTGAGATATTTGAGTTCTTTTGCGCCAATATTTTGCACGTTTCGACTCATTTGTAAACTAAAGGATAAATATTTTTAATTTATTTTCAAATCTATATTAATATTTGTTTGTTTTTGGAAACTTCTCATTGCATTTGTAAAAAAAGGTTATTTAACAACAAAAAGAATTTATTTTTTTGACAAATCTGTTAATTTTTGATCAAATTTGTTGCGATATTTTCGATGGCTTTTATCGGATTGACGTTTGAAATGATGGAAAAGTCGATTATAATTATTAATTAATTGAAATATTTTGTATATTCTTTTGCTGTATATTCGGTGATAACATTGATGACGAAGACTAACCGCAAACAACAGATTAACTCTTGTATTATATCTAGCAATCAATGAGTGATATAAAACATTGACTTTTTTGAACCAATTCTTTTGATTCGAATATTGATTTTCAACAACTAATTCATTGGCTTTCGATCGCATGTTTTGACTACACGTCCGATAACTGAGATAAAGATGTCATCGAAGCCAACAGACAATTGTCGTATTGATTCGTCTCCTCTGAAGAGCTTTTTGTTGGCCAAGACTTTTCTGATCTCATCAAAAGTCGCGGCATTTTTTTGTTCCAAAGCCTCTACTCTTGTCATCCGATTATCGGCTCTCATGCTATGACTCCAACTCTGATCCGAATTTTTTAAATTTCATATTTTGATTCGTAAAATATTTTTATCTCAAATATGTTTCGAATCAAATATTAATCTCTGACTGACTTTAATCTATTAAATCATTAGATATATCGCTAATACATCACTCGATCGGCATTTCGTAACTGACAGTCATTTCCTCATTGATTTCAATTAGAAAAATATTTTTCATCTGAAAAAAATGTTATTTCAATTGCAATTCAAACGGTTTCGAAATCGTTTTGGAGTGCTGTCAGTGGTGTCAGTGTTCGGGAGCCCTCTGTGTGTCGTCCCGTGTCGTCGATCAGACTTTCCTTCCCTCTGTGGAGACAAATAGTTCCGTATTTATTGGGCCTCTGAGTCGGTGCCCAATAAGAAACAGATTAAACGGAGATTTGATGTTTTTTCTCCCCAAATATTCGTATGATTTATGCGATAAATAATTTCTTTATGAGACGCCACACGAAAAGCAATTATTAATCTAGTAAATAGTAAATTTGTTGGGATGAGAGGGGATATATATAAATTTGATTTTCGCTGGAAATAGCAGCAACAAAATGAATGATAATCTGGCCTTGTTGTCTTTTAATGGGTCCGCTATTCACCAATTTGATTTTGTTGCTAATGCCTTGGATAGTAACAAAATGTTGATAGTTTATAATTCGGGGGCGAGAAACCCACATTTATTTAGACGATATCAGGCACTTATGTATACAATTTTATGGTAGCAATAATCGGTTTGTTATTTTAGGCCGACTTATCTTGGATTTTGGCAGCAAATTATTGATTTATGGCGTCTAATATTGACAATTTGTATATTAACTTGTGTTATATTGACTTGATCATTTTGTAAACAAGCCTTTTGGACCGCAAAGGGTTGTCAGTCGTTCCGAAAGAAGCAGTCTATCAAAAGAAGAGATCTCTTTAGGAATTCCTTTGGATATAAATTATAAGTTTTTTATTGTTCTCTGAGTTCACAACGATTTGGCTTTCATTTGGCATTCAGAGTACGGTCTCATCCATTCGGCTGTCCGTCGGTTCCCATTCTCTCTCCGGTTTTGTTTTAATCGCTCCGAAAAAAGATTTATTTCGTCTTTAGATTCAAAAAGCGTTTTATAATTTAGAATATTTAAGATTATAATTCAGAAGATTTAGAGAAAATTATTCATAAGAAACAGATCTGAAGAATGATCTGCGACTTAAGCCCTGGCGATAAAACTAATGGTCTGTTTCTGCCGCTAAGAAACTGATCCACAGATGATATAATTGAAACATAATTCTTGAAAAAAGCGTCAAATCTTAAGCCCAGTGTTGGGCACGAATTTGGTCCCAGACTTTATCTCCAAGTTTATATCGGATAACATAAATGTATATTTTTTATCTGGTTTATTGAAAATAGCGAATCAATTGAATAGCGATCGACTGAACTGAGTCGGAAACAAGATAATTGTGGCAAAAGGAGCAATGTCATCCAAATTTGGCTGCAATTATTGCGATAAAGGCTCACTTCCTCTGGTGATCCGGTGCCGTCTGATTGGTCTTATCTGGTTCACTGCCAACAGATGCGTCCGATTTTCATCTGCAAAGCCTTTTTAGTTCTTATAATTAAAAACACTTAATATTGTAATTAAAAATTTTCGACCGAATTCTATTTGTTTCTAGTATTTTGACGGATATGTAACCGTCAGAGAAGGGAACGGATGTGCGACCGCTTTGGAGGCGATATCTTCAGAAGTGTTGCCAACACTTGTGTTCTTGAAAATGGTTATACATTTAGCGAATAATTTTCGCATTAAAGTTATCTACGAAATAGTCTGAAGAATAGATAGTTGTCTTCAAATAACTGTCTGACACGAAAGTAAGCGATAAATAAATCATAAATTAATGCTTTTATTTGTGAATCAAATTTATTCATAAAAACAACTTTACTAACGATTTTAAGACCTTTTGATCTGAAAATATTATTTTAATTTGATTTTCAATAATTTGCAAATAAATTCAGTGATTAATACGTCGGTTATGTTATGCGACGCGAAGTCAATTGAATTCTAATTTAATTGCCAACCAATTGCTGGTAATTATTGGATATCATATGAATTTTTGTGTCTAATCGTTTCGGAATATTTCTCTTATTTTTGTTTTGGTGATTCGAGTTTGAAAACTGGCTAAACAGTAGTGCTATTGATCTAAATTATGCGTCATTTGAGTGCAATTTGTGGAACCACTAATGAGCATGGTGATTCTCAAGCAGTCTAATTCGATAATTATACTCGCAAATGCTCGACCAGTTGTCTAAAGTCTAATTTCCTGCCTAAAACGACCTTGATTCAGTGTTTTGATCATCTTGTTCGCTATCTGTAAGTGTCTGTGAGTGTCCTGGTCCATTTTAGTTTTGACAAAAGTGTGTTATTAAGTGTCTCTGATTAATGATTTGGCAATTTTTGACCAAATTATTGTTTAGAAATCGAATCGGAATTACAATCAAAAAGAAAATCCGTTTAATTCACTTCACCTTCGCCTCCAATCACGGCTTAAATATCATTCACTGATTGAGTGAATTGTCTGAAATCACGATTAGAGGCAAACGTCTTAGCGATCGGACGGATAAGAAAGACATTAATTATTGATTATTTGAATTCAGTGAAACAGCGAAACAAAACTAATAATAATGTGTTATAAATCAAAAGCCGACCCATTGATAATGTCCCCGAGCATTGTGTGGTGTGAGCTAACAGTGCACTAGACTTTGAAATCGGACTGAATTTCGTTAAAAATAAACGCTTTCTTTTGGGATTCGATATAATTATTAGTCTCGCAATTCAAAGGCAATAATTCTTTTCTCATCAGAAAGTTTTATTAAAATTTATTTCAAGAAGGTTTGCGCAATAAATTATCATGGTGTATTTATAATTCTAAATAAAATTAATTAATTAATAATTTTTCCTTTTATAGAAATTCATTTTTTTCGTATAACTATTAATATATATATTTTTTAATACACATCTCTTCTATCGCTTAAATAACTGGTCTTCCGATGAGATTATTAAACGAGATTAGGGTTTGTATTCAGTGTCGGCAGTGAAGTGTTGGGCCAAAGGATCGGCAATAAAGAGGAATAAAGAAAATTAATTGCAGTAATGAACTAATTGGACACTAATTGAGCAATTTTTAAGACCTTTTAAGACATTTTTTGGTATATTTTTAGCCATAAAACAACAGACAATGCGTTCCGCCGTCTGTTTGGCCATTGTTTTCGACGATCAGAAACTGAGAGCCGTTTTTGCATCAAAATTAAAATCAATTTTTGTGCCAATTATTCAATTAATTTATTCCACTGACCCTTAAGGCCGAGTCGAGACCCAGAGTAGAATCAATTAATTAGTCGTTTGTTATTATAACGCGAATTATAATTAAATGAGAGCAAAGAAAACTAATTATTATGAATATGTTTATTGCCATTCATTCTAATTAATGGCATATTATTTGTGCCTCGATATGAATGTGCGATTAATTCGAATATAAATAGTGTTTTTATTTATTGTCGATATGACGCCAAACATATGACTCGTATTTGCCTATGAAAAGCAAATTATAATCGAATCGAATCAAACCGTGCGATAACTGATTGATATTCTGAGCGAAGAGTAAACACATAATAGAATTCCTGTTGTTTTGCCGTTCGTTAAGTGATTCTCGAGATTCCGGGCGATTGATTGGACCGAACACTGGCGGGGAGTCAGTGATGTGCAGCTGAGACACACAATCGGACACAAAAACCAATTCAATTGTCGATTGAATTGAATTTTTTGCAAAACATGTGTTGACTATAATTGTTGTTTAGGTTTAATTAATATGCGATTTGTATTCGCTTCGTCTCTGACATTGCGAAAGGCATCTGAATTTCTGAATACCTGAATGGCTCTGAACGGAGAGATACCCTCAGAAGAAATACCCTCTGATTTGGCGATTCTTTAGATTCCAGTCGTGTTTTTTGCTGTTAATTGTTTTGCTTTTAATGGCATTTCAATGACAGATAATATCAAATGAAAGCATTGATTAGTTTTTGCGTAGTTTCGTCACTGGATCTGCGAATATTGGCTGTCATTGGGCGGATTGGAAGGAAAATTGGTGTCCTTTTATTATTTTTATCAAGAATTCGACTTTCCTTTCAATCAATCTGCTGATGCAATACTATCCTGGTAACTGTTCTGATGTATGGTGTGTTTTCCTATCGAGACAGATCCGAAATCAATGCATAATTCATTGAAATTCGCATAAATTTATCGCAATTTCATTTACTTTTTTCCACTCAATCGTCACTCAAAGTGATAGTCAGAGCGGTTGAGCCAAACATGTCTTGAGAGACGAGAAAAATCAATAGTATAGACATCTTTGAAACAAACCAAACGCCAACACATTCTGGCCTTTCATTGCAATCCTATCTAAGGAGTGAACGCTAAACCGAATTCTCATATCTCAGTGTCGTTTTCGGTGTCTTTTAAATTATCCATTCATTTGACGAATCGATGACAAAGTGTTCGATTGATTACCAATGTTTAGATCAAAAATCATTTGCCTATCAGTGAAGTGGAGTCGAGTTATTCGCACAAAACTCCGCAGATTTCCAGCCAATTGATCGCTGGCTTAGCGTTGGATTTGATATTTTGACGCTTTTCAATGGGTTTCGCGCTTCGAGTGCCGACACTGACTGTCAAACAGCGACAATAGACGACTTCAAGGTTGGATTAATTCTTTGTTTGGACACATCCCCGAACCTATTGTGCCTTAATTATACATCACTGCCATTGATTCTCGCCTTTCGCAGATACAGCACATCATTGGACTGTCTCTCTGTCACTCACTGCCTCTCTCACAGTCTTCCTCAGTGTCTCTCTGTCTCTCTCCTGCTCTCTCTCTCTCCGGACCAAAACCAGGTCTGTCTCTCTGTCTCCTAATATTAATTACCTTGCTTGTTTGCTGCCAAACTAGCTTTTCAATGAAGTTTAGAATGAAAAATAAATTTAAATTATTTTACAAAGAAAGAAAACCCCTTTTTAGTACAAAAATTCCATTAATTAATCGTCGTTTTCCTTCAATAGCTATTTGTCGTTCAGAGAAAATGGAAAAAATGTTTTAAAATAAATATTCATATTTTCCGATAACGAGTGCCAAGAGTTTTGTGTTAATTGAGTTTTTTGATTCTGGTCTCCAATTTGTCGAACGATTTGTCTACCGATTGGTGTTTTGTTTATTATAACCCTTTTGGTACGAATCGAGTTATCCATCGATTTTTGCGAATTTATTTTTCGAAGTGAAGTCACTATTAATCGCAATAATAATTCAAAATTTGCAAAAACATAATAATTAATAATTGGCTGAACGGCACTAACGATCTATTGATCGCTAATATGAGCCCAAATGTTATCTGATATCTGAATATTAATGGCAAAAGTTTTGATAAACTTGCAGACGAAGAGTCTCTGCGACCGCCTGTCCTCGAATTGAGTCGTCGAATGAGCCGAACGGACCGTTCGCTGAAGACTATCAATCATCTGAAGAGAAGGTCCGCAAACAAAACGACAATTCACTGAAAACACACGTCGAATGTAAGTAAACATTTTGCTAGTTTACGGACTAACGACTTATATACGACTTACATAAGAGTATTGAATAAATAAATAGATTATTACGAATCCCAAACACATTTGTCCCAATCTATTTAGCTCATAACCAAAGGCTTATTCTTCTACCACGAGGGGCCAATTTATTTTAAATTGATCTTGTTGTTTAGTTGTTGTTTGTTGTGAGCGAGTCCCTCTCCCTATCCCTCTCCCTCTGCCAACCAAAACTGTGTATCTAGTGCATTCTAATGGCTCGCTTAGTGGCAAAGTGTGTGTGTTTTGCTATTCACCCAACCCTTTGATTATCTCTTCTCTCAAACTAGAATCTCGATTCCAATCCTATTATTAAGTGATTTGAATCTAAATATAAAAACGAATTCCAATTTCTCTTCTCTTGTCCACCGCTTTTCGCCTCTCAAATGCTAATTAAATACAAATTGTTTGCTTTGATTGCGAGCTTATTCTTAATTAGCAATCAATAGAACGGATTTTGTTGTTTCTGTGCCATTAGATTATCAGCGCTTCTGCTATACAATAGTGTCTGCAATGGTTATGCAATCGAATCTGTTGTGCAATAATAGTCAAGTGATTTGTCTACCAATTGACAGATCGCTCACAAATTATGGACACAATTGAGTGAGAGATTAGTTTAAAGTTTTTTTGATTGGAATTAATTATAGAGTTTGAGATTTCTTTTTGTCAGTTATCTATCAAATAATTGTTTGTTAGCACAATTCAAGGCCTTAATTGGGTCAATGGTGAAGGGCAAGGCTTCCCTCGGATCGGATCCGATCCTATCTACAGATGTATTGGTATTATAACCAGTTCTTTGTGCTATCGGCACATCAAAGCCGTCCAATTCGCTGATACAATCACAGTCCCGGCTATGATTGTGTCTATTGAATGCCTGCTCTTCTTCTTCTCTAACTAGCCTTGATCACACCGATCACTGATCAGTTGTAAATCACACCGAACCAAGTGATTCAAATGGTTTGGCACGTCCTGGCGCACCAAACCAAGCGATTGTTAGCATTTTTATTGCGTTCGGCCGTTAATTACATGAATATAGGCTTTTCGGGGGCCGTCGAGTCGTTAAGCGATGCCGAGTCCTGACTGTTGAATATTAATATCGCAAACAATTCTCCAATTTTTTTCTCCGCTTTTTATTTTCTTTCCAAAGAAACCCTCTTTTTATAAGAACCCGGTTTTGAACTGAATTTTAATAGAGCCTAAAATTTGTGGTCGTTTTCAATAGTGAAAAAACGACTGATCCCTAACTTCGGGTCAAATTAATTCTCGTTTTTTATTTATACACTCTTTTTGTTGTTATTATTAAAAAATTTTGGTTACATTTTAACACAAATTAAGTTAATTTCAAAACACTTCTGAATTCTGTTCGCAAAAACTAGTTTTCGTTTTTTGTTTGGAACCAATTTTGTCTAAAATACATAATTATTAGGAATTTTCTAAAATAAAAAATCGTTTTTCGAAAATCGTTTTGTAATATGTTTTTAAAAACCACTGTTTAACTCGAAAATTGAGATTCGATTCGAACCTCTTTTTTGGCCACAATATGTCGAATCGAACGACTATTTTGTTTTTATCGCACATAATATGCCAATAATTTTGTGCTCGTATTCAACGACTGGTTTTATGCGGCAAAACGAGTCCACATTTGACGGTCACAGACATTGAAAACAGAAGCGATTCGGACGACAAGTCCTGTTCTGTGAGCCACAGAATGTTCTCCGGTCTGGCAGTCAGTGTCGATGAGAGGCACCAAAAGTGTTAATGAACTCGGATTTAACTGAGATATGCATTTTAATTGAATGCCATTCCAGGGCACAGACTCTGGCCATCCCTCTCGCCCTCACACGCAGACAACACTGGGAATTATCATTAGCTTTGCAAACATTAAACAAACTTTTGTCTCATTGTTTACGGAATTATTCGCTCGCAATCTATTCATAGAATTTCAAGTCTGGCTCCAAATGTCAAACGGCTTCGGCAGCACAGGTCTGATGCCATCGCCGGCTGGCATTGCAGGGGACGGACCGTTGCGCTGACATTGCGTTATCGCCACCAGAATTGCATTATTCTGTATATAACATCATATAATATATTTATAATATTTTCCATTGAAAGCAATAATCGATTTCTCTGTAGATATGGCAACAAATGCTCTATTTTGGAGCCAAGAGTTTACGTTTGGGCCAAACATTTACTTAACAATTCATTTTATGTCTGCCTTCGTATCGATAATATCAAGTGTCTGTTGGTCTTAACCACACATACGAAGCCATCGATTGAATTAACAGTTCAGTTGTGATACCTCTTTGACTACAGAACCCGATTCGAGCGGTTATATTCTGTTTAGACATTGCATCTGCTGTTCAAATACTATTCCAAATGCTATGAAATGTGAAT
Source organism: Scheloribates latipes (assembly GCA_034698225.1). Lineage (NCBI taxonomy): Eukaryota > Metazoa > Arthropoda > Arachnida > Sarcoptiformes > Scheloribatidae > Scheloribates > Scheloribates pallidulus. The sequence continues at coordinate 5,177 of JAQGBE010000385.1, read as the reverse complement.
TTTATTTAAGGAAAAGTCATATAAATAAAGTCTCTATTTATTTGTTGGTCTGAGTGTTAATAACATATTTCATCGACGGATCGGAAAAAGGTTTATCAAAACATTGGACCCAAAAAATGGATAAAAGGTTTTTCACACAATTCTATCCCTTATTTAGAACCCCTTTGAGAATCCGATTGTGTATTAAAATATTTGAATTCATATTTTGAGTTGAATTGTGAAAATCATTTATTGTTATCCAAAATTCAATACACTTTTTTGGGATGCGTTGCACTGAACCGGGTATTTCTGTGGCTCAATATCTGCCGCTTATTTGTGTAAATATAGTATCCGTTATTAGAATTTTGAATTAATATCTTCCAAATGGAGCTCAGAATTAATTTCTTCCAAATAAACTTGGATTATGTAAACTAAAAGGTTAACTAATGTTTAGTTATTTTCATAAACCCGTAATTTTCCACTGTTTTTCTGCCCATAATAGCAATGAATTTGTCCTAATTTACAGTTAGCAAAGGAAAAAATGCACTTTTGTTTGGTTCCTTCAACTCATTCCTAGTGGCAAATGAGTGTCGAGTGTTCCGCACATTTTGTTTTCTAACAGTGGGCCGAGAATTGGGTTCCCATTGCCGACCGTTCGGCGAATCAGTCGATTGTCTGATCGCATGTCGACAACCATTTAAGACAAGGACTGCCACTCGACTGCTCTTCCAATGAGAGTCCAATAAATGGCATACAATTGACTCGAATTATGAGTGAAAAGCCGGGGAAAAGTCATTCAACTATTCAATGATTTTTTCCATTATTTTTATCATTCAGTTTATTCTGGAATAACAAGTTAACTAACGCTAACACTAACTAACACTCGTTAAGTCACTCTTGACTCTGAACACTGAGCAGAGCGCGAGCCATACAATGACCACAAATATTCGAATCTTAATAAATTAACTCGATATTCGATATAATCGCCTCAAATTTCATCTAATATTAATTCTTGTTTATATCTTTTCATCGATCATTAATTTTTATTGAAAAACAGATCTCATATTAAATACGAGGCGAGCAATAGATCCGAAGACATGGCAGACGTCAGTCTCGAAGCAAATAAAAGGCCGCGAAAGCCCTCGGCTTTCCTCTTCTTGGCGGCCACTTCGGCCCTTTTGGGCGCTATAGGTATGTCTTCGATGAAGCCATAACTCACTTGAATGATAATCTAATCGATTTCTCGGACAGCGATGGGCACTGTTCTCGCCTGGACTTCACAAGCGGTCGAGAGTATGAAACAAAAGGATAGTCAGCCGAAGCTTGAAGATGACATGAAACAGACCGAGGCCTGGATCAGCTCGAGTACAACACTCGGCGCTTTGGTCGGCGCTCTTGCCTCGGGACCGATCGCCGCAAAGTTGGGCCGAAAGATCTCTTTAATAGCGTACGGCGTGCCGGCTGTTGTCGGCTACATCATGTTGTGGGCCGCCAACAGTTTCGCATTGGTGATACTCGGAAGAATAATAACAGGTCTGTCCGCCGGCTTGGTATCTGGAATAGCGCCCACTTATGTGGTTGAGATCAGTCCTCCTGCTATCAGAGGAGCGCTCGGAACAGGTTTTCAGGTGAGCTCTGAATTGAGTGAAAGTTGACTTCAATGCCAACTCTTCGCCTGTGTTTAGCTCTGTGTGACAATCGGTATCGCGTTTGTGGTCACAGTGGGCGCGTTCACCAGCTGGACATGGCTGTCCTTCGTCTGCATCTTCCCGCCGCTGGCCATGTGCGTGATGATGGTGTTCATGCCCGAGACGCCCATTTGGCTGATGGCACACGCGGGCGGCGATCGGTCCAAAGGCTCCAAAGTGGAACAGTCTCTGAGCAAATTGAGAGACGCCTCCAGTGACAAGGATGAAGAGCTCGAAGAGTTGGCACAGGAAGCGGATAAGGCATCCAATTCCAAGGGCTTTACGTTCCAAGAGACGAAGAACCCGTTGTTTTATAAGCCAATGATCCTCTCTATTCTACTCATGGTATTTCAACAATTTTCTGGCATCAATGCCGTGATGTTCAACATGACCTCGATCTTCAAAAACGCCCATGTCGACGACGCCATTCCTGCCAAGTATGCTTCCATTATCATAGCCGTGACGCAAGTGGTGGCAACACTGGTCGGAGCGTTTCTGGTGGACCGGTTGGGCCGTAAAATGCTTCTGATTGGCTCCGGAGTCGGTCACTCTCTCAGTCTGGGTGTTCTTGGCATTTACTACATCGCCGAAAGCAAAGCCACGTGGCTGCCCGTGCTCTGTCTGGTGGTGTTCATCATCTCGTTCTCGTTGGGCTGGGGTCCGATCCCGTGGGTAATGATCAACGAGATTACCCCGATGGAGTTCCGCGGCGCCGTGTCCTCTGTGGCCACGGGCGTCAACTGGGGAATGGCGTTCATCATCACTCACAACTTCAAGATATTACAAGACGCGACATCGGAAGAGTTCACATTCTTCTTGTTCACCGTCTTCTGTGTGGTTAGCGTTCCGTTCGTTATATTGTTTTTGCCGGAAACCAAAGGCAAACCGATTGACGAGATTCTCAAGACATTTGCCAAAAATGACGATAAGATGAGATCTGGCGCGAGCACACCCTTGGCCTCCAATGCCATGCTTAAGGCCGACAACAATATGGAGATGAAAGGAGTGGGGGTTTGAGGGCACACACGGCTTGTCCACAACGGGTTCACCTGTTTTTGCTCGCTTTCATTATACCAGTCATTCAGTGGTTTATTCCGTTTTTTATATACAAAACAAACAAAACATTTCTTATTTGTCCCAAAGTTTTATTAGAATATTCTTAATATCTATTGAACTGTCGATTCGTGTCATTTGTTAGTGCCTTATATGTCGTTCTTGTCGTCCATTTCATTAATGCATTTATATTTTGTTTTTAAAAGATCTTGTTACTTTTTTTTATTATTCAGTCGAATTTGTGTTCAATATTCTCTTATATCTGATTTACAATAACAGAGGTTTTGCCGAGTTTTCACTTTTGATGCCAACTATTTGGTTCAAAGAAACACTGTTTCGTCGAATAGTTTTAATCGAATCTATATTTTAATATTTTATTATTTTATATATAATCAATTGAAAATCTAATTTGGCGTCTATTTTATGAGATAATAATAAATTGCGATTGAATTTAATTGATTTTCACTGTTTGTTTCGTTTGACTTATTGCTAGGTATTTATTGACTCATGTAAGCCGAGTACACATGTTTTGCCTAATTGACGGTCAAAAATAGTTTCCACTGATAGGTCTCTCCTTCCGAAGCAATTGTGGGCCCAATTAAGATGGGGAACGAGCGATAAGAATAGCCATTATTATTGATCTATCGATGATATGATAGTAAACAAGTTAATTGATGGCACGGCTCTCAGCTCTGAGCGCCAGTCGTCGTGGGAGAGCCATAAGAAGAGCCGTCAGATTAGGTTAACATTCATTGAGTAATTGTTTACTTATGGCCTAAACTGTCTGTACTTAACTCGCAGAGTCTATTCGACCAAAAGATGAATAATCTTTCTTATTCTTCATAATTGTTTTTGGGGAACGACAGACGCAAAGTGGATGTCTGTCCCCACACAAGGCTGGGCTCAGACCCGGACTCGAACTGATCGATCAAAAAGAACTTTCATCGAGTAATTAAGAGTTTGGTGAATAAGCGAGTGAACTGACTGTTTGCATGTGAACAGTGAACACATTGGCATTTGCTTGTGGTCGCGATGTGCAATATGATACCCTTGGAAGATAATTACTGGAATGTTTTGGTCGGCATTGCAGACATAGCACGGCGAGGACTACACCCTTCCTCGCGGGTTATCGAGTGCCAGACCGGTGGGAGCTCTGTGTGGCTCACCTCTGATCCCCGAATAAAGAGACTCGAAGAACGTGAACATCACTGAAGTGGTCGTTCCATCATTTGATTGAAGAGCAGTCATCGAAATGCCATTTCTGGCCGAAGAGACTAAATATATTTTTTCTTTGCACATAAACTTCTATTAACTAAGAAAATAGAGTTCAATCCAAAAGCCCACAAATATTTTGCTGTTTTTCTTTTGGGATCTATTTCTCAGAAGAAATTTTCTTCTTCAGTGTCGGAGAGCACAGAAAAAGCTGAGAAATTCTGGTTTAATATCGCATTATATCATAGGTTACACTAATTTAATTCCGTTGCGATTTTTCATTTGCGGCGTATGTTTAATAAATTGGGCCAAAACGCCAACCGAACTATTAATTCCTGTTTTCTTATTGCTATCCAAAAAAGCGATTTTTGCTTTTTGGACGCCAGAAAAAAAGTATATCATTAGTTAAACAGCTGTTTGAGTAGGTCTCGCAAAATGAATTGGTCTGGTCATTGATTTATCGGCTCTGGAACGGTCACAAATGGACATCAAATCGAATTACTTGGAATCACTCGCGGGTTTTGTCGTGTGTTACCAAAACATTTGGCTTCACTTCAATGGTATTTATTGAGAATGTAAGGCAAATATGAGACCGCTTTCGCTACTACCTGTCTGTGCAGTGCACACACCGCACAGCACTGGACAGGTAATTGATATTTGACTTGTGAGCGTACTCTTGCAATGATTCAAATCGCACCTGTGCTCCAGGTTGTGCACCGGTGCTAAGTGGATATACAGATAGATATTTGACGATACGGTCTGTTCAGATGTTGGCCAAGATTGCGAACAGTGTGCACAGCGCGGGATAGACCAAGAGAGCCAACTCAGTAGGAGTTGGCTCTCTTGTTGTGCGAAGAGATTGGCCTCAGATGTCAAGTGAAATAAGTTTTTGTAGGAATTCTTTGAAACCTTCGGCACATTCTTTGGATGCGTTTTGGCGACTGAATAGCAAAAGAGATGTATATCTTGGGCTAAAACCGAATTTCTTCGACATTAAGTCTGACTTTCCTCTTAATTATTGTCAGTGGAAGATAAAGTGACTGCAGTTTGCTTTCTCTGAGCAATTTGGTTTGCGCCAGGCCATGACTGGACTGCATTTCAGAGTCAACTATTTTAATTTGGTGTGTCGTGCAATCAAATTATTATTTATTGGCTGACGAGTCACATAAAAAATTTTCCATAATTTTTAATCACTGGCAGAACCGAGAGTTCCAACACTGAGATGGTTGGTGTCGACCAAAGGCC
>JAQGBE010000384.1:0-19614 GCA_034698225.1 Scheloribates latipes | reverse complement strand
CAATGATGAGGCAACTGATCTCAACTGATGTGATCACTGATCAGCGCTGATTAGCCGAATCAGACAATCAGACGATCACAGATCACAGATCACAGATCACAGATCACAGATCACATCGAGACTCACATATCGTTATAAAGAATCGCCAATTCATTATTGGAATTGCAAAGAAATGCCGAATTCTTTCCCGGGTGGTCGACGTCGTGGATGATGGCCGCGATCAGACATATGGCTTCGTCTAACGGGTCGAACAGGGCTTTGAGTCGGGCTCTTCTCAAGAAGTAAGCGGTCGCTTGCATGACATCTGCGGCGTGGGTTGAGTTGTGATATGGATTGTCGTGGTAATTGGCCTCGATCACTGTCAACCAGGTCCTCAAAGTCGATTCATCACAGTTTAGGGTAACACAAACGTTGAAAGAGGAGAGAATGGAGAGACCCAACCATACCAGAGGACTGTAACCGGAGGACAGACAATGAGAGACATGAGAGACATGTCATTACATCTAATTATTGAGCCGTCCGTGCGATCAATGATTAGATACCGTTTTTGGGAGACTCTCTCCAACTCTATTATATCGAAATCCCATTCATAGTCGTTGTCTAATAAGTTCTTAATATTGTTGGGAGCGTTGGTCAGACTCGGCAGTTGTGTCGGCGTCTTCGGTGTGATGCCCACTGAGCTCTTGTTGGAAGCGGCCTCGTGTGACATACGACGGACGCCCGAGACCTTTGTTCCGCTCTATAGTGGCATTCAAAGTGGAAACGAGTGGAAAGGTTATCAATTGTGTGTAGTTTAAGAGCATCGTCATCATGGTATATGATGGTATAGTTGATAGGTTAGATGATAGGATGATCATTGATAGGATGTGCTCACACTTATAAGACCAGAAACGAGATCGGATGCCATTTGGTCGTCCGGTTTTGTCTGTTGGTTCGGAAATTGTGGCGAATATAGCTCTGAATTCTTTAAAATCTCTAAAACTTTGTCTAAAGCTTGAGCCACAAGGACTGGACTATTCTCTTGAGTTGCCATCAGAATATTGATCACCTGTTCATTAGGTAGAGACAACACAATCAATGATTATTTGTTTTCGTCAAAATCGGTTGCAATAGTATTAAGTTTTGGGTTAACACAGCATTAAGAAAGGAAATGAAATATTGGTTTTTGTTTTGTTGCATAGAAAAGGCATAAAACAAATGGAAAGCAGTGACAGAAGTGATGCTAAAAACACTATTAATGCAAACGCTTTTGTTTAATGGCGTTCAGCGATGTCCGCGATATTTCACTCGTTGGACAATTTGTAGCGAAAGTTTGACAATAATGTATGTGAACAGTGATAACAGGGTCACAACCGCACAGCACTACCTTGGTAATGGGCGCCTCGATGGTCATGGCGTGAAACTTAGCGGAACTCTGCCTACGACCGACCGACCCCACTGTAAACGACCGACGGATATAAGCCATTAAAATATTAATGACATCTAATTGATTGCACTCACCGTCGGAGGAGAAGGGCTTTACATCACATGACGTCTATTTCGGGATAAATTAGAATTAATTGATTAGTTTGAGAGTAAATTAACGCTTTCTCTATTAACTATTAATAAATCGCTATATTCTCAATATTTGGTCGAATTAGCGATAAGATAATAATAAAAGAGTTTTTGCGGTAATTATGTAAATAACGGATTAAACCATATTATTTGGGTTTCAATTGCATCCGGAGATTGAGTTCAGCCGATCAATAGGGCCGCGGATGCGAGCGAAAGATATTTGGAACAAAGGCTCTATCATTGCGGTTATGGCTATGGCTACGGCTGTGGACCCGATCGCTGACGGCAGCGATGACAGCGATGACGGCAGTGATGGCACTGATCAGTGATCAGAGATCGCGCCCAACATTGCGAACATAGTTGGCATTCAACGCCTCAAAGGCTTTCACTGCTATGCGAACCGTAATTCTAATCCGAATAACTTGTGAACAACTTTCTGACCCAAATCATGAAGACTTCGGACAATTATCGTTGGAATGAATTGAATGCAATTCAGGTAAAAGAGTTTTTATGAAAAACGATGTTTCGGATCATTAAGAGTGAAGGAAATGCCTTTTGAGAAATGAGTTGAAGCATTGATTTGTAATGAAAACCTCTTAAGTTATCTCATATAATGAATACCAAAGGTTAGAGCGCTTAGTATTACTCAACTCATCATTTCTGGTATGTCTTACTCTCAATATGGGAATATTAATTTGGACCCAGCATTGGATGACAACAACAAGACATGACGAGACGAGACAAGTAGAGACAAGGCAAGGCAAGATCATCTCTCATGCTTCTGCTTGTCTTGTCTGCCAATGCAAATGCAAATAATATATTGTGCGACCACTCCATCAGTGAGTGACCGATCACTGCGATCGCTGATTGTGTGCCAATCGATCGCAACCGCAAATCGATTTCCATTAAAATTCAACGTTTCAGACCAGACTCGACGGACCAGCGATCGGAGCGTCAGTGCATCGGTGATGCTCGAGAGCATTGCGGCGACAATGATGCAGGTGTAATATGCTGGATGCAGTGACCCGACACAGTCCTGGTCATTTCACACAAAATGGATTGCATTGCTGACTCGACTCAATCTCCCGCCGCACTCAATATTTGCTTAGCGGATGAAAAAAGTGGTCGTTTATAATGAAATAATATATTTTGACAGAGTTTTCACGACTAAATTCAATTACATTTTTTGTTCGGATTCCGAACGATTCGTCTCTAAAATAAAATGTTTTTCTCAGCGTTTGTGTTGAGGTTTTTTGGGGGAAAACAATACCCGAAAACAACATTAACTGGAATTCAATTTATTCGTAATTCGATTGTTATTATTAGTAAATATTGTGAACTGAGTGGTGCCGACAGTCGAGACCACCACTGATTAAAGACTCGCCGAAAGCAAACCGATCGGACTATTGAGGCAAAGCATGCAAACTAGTGCTCAAACAAGTCTACAGTAATGTCAATATTTAATACATAATAATTTGTCACAATCTATATTTACAGAGCGCACGATCAAAATTAATTGAAAGGCCCTGTCAAGTGAGCAAGGACAGGCAGCCCACCACTATCTTGGTGATCTTGGTGCTGGTGCCCCACCGTATGTCATCAAGCTCAAACGATTCGTTCAATTAATCATCAAAAATAGATTTTTTATATGGAATTCCTGTTTCAATCCGAACCGATATACGTATCGGTAATCTAATGAAATATCCAACTAATAACACACGCATTGAGAAATGGTTTGAGCATGTTAGTTCTGCTTGCTCAGCCACAAAGGTTAATTAAATGTTATTTTTATCGATTCCATTGGTAAATATTTGCCAATCTTTTGTCAATCCATTATAAAAGGCGATCTCTACTCGTCTCTCATGTAAATCATGTTTGGAGTCATTTATATTTATTAAATGAAATATAAATACCGTTTAATCGACTTATTTAGCCTCAGTTAGTCTTATATGTGATTAGAGTAACAAATTTCTGAGCGTTTGTTTCAAATTAAAATATATTCTTCTCTACACATTTGGCCCATAATTAGCGCCGAGTCTGTGGCAAACAATATAATCGCTTGTTTTTGGCCACAGATCTCCCGAACGGTGCCAAGAATTTGGGCCAACGCTCACAACGCCAGTGTCAGCTCAGCTCGTAATTTATCAACACTTTTAAAATAGCAGTGCAGAGAATGCGGAGCAAAAAGGGCACAATTAGTGAGCGGTGAGTGCGGGCCGTAGTGACCAATGGCTGGCATTCGGCGTTCGGCACAGAATCGTCGAGAATATGCCTGAGAGTGGAGTCATGAGAAGTCATGAGAAGCCTTTCAATCGTCGCTTTAATATATGGTATAAATTAAATGGAGAAATGACTGCTATTTTTAATTGGATTCGATTCTGACCACCTTTGGGGTGCCTTCGCCAGAAAAATACTATAATGATATTCTAGATTAATTGATTCAAGGCCACGCAGATAGATAAAACTGGATTACTCGCTTGCCGCTGGAATAGCCTTGGTTTTAGCCAGAATTAAAAATTGGTTTAAAATGCGAAAATTATTTAGCGGTTACTCTAAAAATACGCGACATCTCAAGGCTTCTGCAATTTTTTAGCTGAAAGTTGTTTATAACTTATTTGAGAGGTTGATATAAATTTTCATTCCAAACATCTCTGAATTATTTATGATTTTTTCTATCAAATATTTTCACATTCAATCTGTTGGTAGCAAAGATTGATACAAACCAAAGGCTTGTGTGGTGTGGTCTCGGCTCAGCTCTGTGTGTGTGGTGTGATGTGATGTGAGCTACACCTTGTGTGAGGTAAGCCGTGAGCGCGAGACCAGTGTGTGTGCGGTAGTCAGTCGTCAGTCTCACCAATGCATGAGTATTAACGCAAAATATATTAACTGTCGTTTGACGTAACGCCAATTCGAGGTGAGGTAAACATCTTTGGCCGGGAGTGCGAACAGAGGGCCCACTCCTCGGCATCACATGAAAAACATATTTTCAATTCACTGATACAACAAAAGAGTTCCGCTTTTTGTATAAAATGTATTTACTTCTTCTTGGCTGAAGAAGTGTATTATCAGCACAAATGCGTTTGAATTCAAATGAGCAATGAAATTGTGTGCCACTCGGCAACCGATTGATTGCCCGCGTAGTGCCGACCGGGTTGGCCATCGGTGGCCACCACTCCTGGCCGTCACTGGCAACGACTGTCGAGAGCATTGCATACATTGCATACACATTGCGAACCGATTAGATTCCGAGCGAATAATTTGTTGAATTAATGATAATATGGAAAAAATTATTCAATAAAAAGTGTTAACAATTTTGAAGCGCTCTCTCAGTGTTATAATTAATGCAAAATTGACGTCAAATCCAGTGATTTAACAAAAAAGTTATTTCTTTTGATTATTTAATGTTTTTATCCAAAAAAAAAGATGCCAACGAATGGCAGCCAAGGATTGGCCTCCGATGTAATTCAATTAATTTTAATGACAAAGAGGGAGATAACGGCTAATAATGGGCTTCGAATAGGACTACAATTGAAAATATCAAAAGCAAAACATGTGATACATTAGAAACATAGACTATCTCTCCATTCTTACGGCTAGAATTGGCCGATTTCACACCTTTTGATCTTGCTTATCGATCTTGTAAACCTTTATCTAGAAGTGGGATCACTTGCCATCGGCCTTTTGACATCGATTTTTTGAGCGGCTTTCTCCATCAAAGTCAACAAGATAATTGCTATTTAAAGTAGTTTTTACTAGAATAATCAATTTTTACAACGAATACGGAATTCTATTCATGAAAATAATTAGATTTCGATGATATAGACTTCGTTTTGTTTTATCTTTCGAAATCTCGTATGAAATACGATAAGGCGAGCAGAAAGAGCTTAATAAGTGGTGAAAGCGGCCAAACCTACGGATAGCCACCGAATCGGCAAATATTGCAAAGAATCAGATCTCAAACATTAGTGTTCGGTCTTATGTTTTGCTAAGAGATAGTGGTTTGAGAAGACTATCGCTTTAAAAGCAGAACGTAATCCGATATTAGGGACCCAATTGAAGAAACATTAAAAATACAAGATATTAATCGAATCGGACACTAATTGAAGCGAACCCGTCATCCGAGGTAACGGTAACGCAATACTTATCTCTTCTCTGTATTTATTTATTATCCGTAAAGAATTGGACGGAATTTATGAGCTGAGGAAAAGTACTTTTTATTAAACTAAATGAGGAGAACGTTAATTCAGTTGCCCTCAGCTCGACTCGACTCGACTCGAGTGGCGATGAATCGTTGCAATTGATTATGCAAATGGTGTGCACTTCTGGCGCCCATAACAGCACAACAGCAATAACCAGTCCAATTCAATCCAATCGCATACTCTTTGCAAATGACAAAATTCATATAAACACATCCAAATTGGTCTAAAATATAAATTAGAGTCAACAGCCAAGATGAGACATCGCGGGAGACACCGAACACATCCTTGTGTGTGGAATGGAGTGTCTGCCGCACAGCATAGCATCCGAGCGCTCAGATCTGTGCCAATCTGTGCGGAGTCTGATGTGATGTCGCGCTTAATATGTGACTCAACTGTAAAAGTCAGGTCTCATTGGGATTAAAGTACGCAATGTTTTGCCATTCAATGAATATAATGAAAGCATTGGTTTGTTTCTCAAACTGTGTCACTGAAAATATTATTCATAATTAATTCTATTAGACGTAAGTGTCGCCAATGTTTGCCTCCGTTGGCGCGCACTCTGCAAATCATTGCAAACCCACTGACATTTGATTTAATATTAGGCTCCGATCAGAATATCGGTCTCTCGCGAGGTATAGGTGGCCGGGGATGAGCAAGTCTGCACTCACTAGCATCAGTGTCACCAGCAAGGTGATAGATAGTGGTTAGTGGTTAGTTGTTAGTAGGGCGATAGATCGGTAGGCATGCAGATAGAAGTGCACACAGATAGGCAAGTTGATAGCCTAAATTCACCTGGTGAACTTTAATAGGCGCCACGTCAAACATGACGATCATCATCATCATAATCTTAATCTAGCCTAATGTCTATTACTAGATGACATTACTAAAACAATTCATTGATAAACAAATTAATTGACGAAAATATTGATAGTATTTACCGAAATACTAATGAAACTTATATATTAATTCAAATAATTGAATTGAATATATGAGACATTATAGTCATAAAATACAAGGTTATCTTCACAAATCAAATAAAGCCAACCATCTAGTTAGCCAGCTTATTATCACTGTTTGACAAGCTCGCGCAGCCATTTTAATGAAACCCAACCTAAATAAAGATTAATATTAAGTCATAATAATTCTGTAAAATATCATTTATCCGCATAAAATATTTCGTAATGATCCTGATTATCACCAATTTCTGTGAAACTTTAAAATCTCCCGGCTTATAAAAGCTCATATAAGGTCATGTTTTGAGTGATAGCGACTTAACACCATCATCTAACAACTAAATTCTATCTGTCAAAACATGATATACATAATACAAGGCATGGCGAATTGTGCCTAGCTCACATGATAGCTCACAATCTAGCCTACTGTATGTAACCTAAAGATTTTTGGGTTTAAAATAACACATTTGCCTTAATTAGAATCAAATTCAACTGAATTATTGTCGAATATGATAATCGATGGCACAAACAATTTAGTTTAAATCGTGATTAAACATAATTTTAATTTCATTAATTGTAAGGTTTAATTTCCTTTTTTCGATCGGAAGGGGTAAACTGTACTTTCATTTAAACTACGATTTAACTTAGTAAGATCAATTCAGTTTCATTGAGTTTAATTGTGAATTATTTACTATAATTAATATTTAACTATAGTTAAACAAGTTAATTAAAAATATGCCCTTTGGGGTTACCTTCAACTCGCCTCTAGAGTAGTTAAAAGCAGTATTTTGATTGCAACAATTTTGTGAATACCCACGATTCGCAATGCCTGGCCAAGTATTGATTCTTGCTTAATTCAAGAACTAGATCGATAAATTGTTTAGATTTGGCTCATAGTTGTGAATAGGAGCCAGGAATAGGAATATGAGGCATACAATGTATAAAGTGAGACAATGTATGCTAATTATTGGATGAATGAGATCATTAGAATTATTGGTCGATCAATGATCAAAGACTGAGAGATATAGCGATATATGAGAGACATAGCAAGAATCGAGAGGTTATTAATTGAGAACAAGAGATGGAACGTCGAGTGGAGTCACTCATCGCCACTCATCTCATCTAATCGTCTCCGGAGAACATAGATGTACTGACCAGAGAGTCTTTGGCGACCCGACTGTTGGGCAGAACGCCGGTGTGAGTGCCGTTCATTTCGATGGACGACCTGTTGGGTTGTCCCGTATGGTCGCAGCGGTCTTGAGTTCGGGCCATCTCGTTGGCACTGGAGCTGTGACCACATCCATACGCGAAGCCCGTCTGATCACTGCTTTGACTGCTTGGAGTGCAACCCATAGTCATTACGGTTTACAACATGTTAGCTGAGATAACTGTTCTCGATTGTGGTGATCTTGCACAACAACGCCATCAAAACATTGGCCGATTCACTTTATTTTCATCATAAACAGAGAGGAATGTTATCACTGGTGTGCGACCAGAGTAGCTGACGCGGGCAGCACTGGCAGCACGTGAGCCCGACCTAGCGCAGTGAGTGTCAATGCAACTGAGGGAGACTGCATGAGCACTGCATGAGCATGGCACAAGAGGTTAGATGCTCCTGCAATTTGGACAATCGCTGTGACACCTCTGGTTAGGCATAAATTGGTGGGCTATCGAGCATTGAGTAGCGCCTCACAGACTCAGCCACTCTGTTCGCACACACTTGGACTCCAAGCACTTGGACTGCAGTTGTTGTGACGGAATGAGACGGAGAGCTGAGTCTCGTTACGGCATAGCTGTTGCTGTTGCAGGTGCTCTGCTTGTGTGCATTCTGGGCTCTAGTGTTGAGCCCAACAAACCATTCAAACCATTCCTAACCATTGAATGCTCATTGCATTCAAAGCCAGAATCGCCGCACAATTGTCGCTCCAGTGCTGAAGTCTAGAGTCGCGCAAACCTAACAAACACTCGAATCGATTGCCGGCGACACTCGACTCGTAACTAATAAACAATTCGAGAATCTTAAGAATGCATTCTTAACTCGCTCTGACTAATGTCGACTACACCAACTGTGCTAGTTACTTTCCCACGATAAATACAGGCAAGGTCGCTTGTGCGCCAGATTTGTCCTGGAAAACAGTTACATAATAGAAAAACAATTCTAAGATATAATTATGAGTGCGAGCGCAATAAAAAGATATGTTCAAGGAACTTGAAGAGACATGGCTTGAGTAACACCGGGCACACAATGCCGGCGACACAGACGATGGCCGTTCGACTGCACTCTTGCACATCGCATCACAATTAACTGCGAAAACATTTAATAAGAAACGACAATAAAAGCAAATAAGGAATCAGTGGTTAATAAACGACTGCAAACCACAAACCGGGTTATTATGAAATCGATAATTAGCGTCGACTCATATGAATGAATGGGCGCACAGATTAGATTTGTTTACACAGTATCTGAGACAAATTGGAGAATTGATTTAGGCGCAATAAATTAGCAATAAATTAGCATGCTCATAGGGTTGTGATGGCTTGTGATGGCTGGAACGGTTCGAATGGTAGTCGTAATGCGATATACCTGTGAGTTATGGCCACAAAATTTATGTGATGTTCACTAAAGTAATTAAAACACATTAACGATTGCGGCGATTGTGGTATGCGGTATGTGATTGCGGTGCCTGTGCTGGATGTCCAGGTTGTCAGTGGTGTCGGTGGTGTCAGTGCTGGTGCAGACGCTGTCGTTGTCGTTGCTGTTGAGACAGTCAAATGACTGCAATAACTCAATCTTTATCTCTCGCAATACAATATACTTAAGATAACGACTAACCGCTACTCATTTGTCGACAGTTTTTATCACTTTTTTGCAGAAAAATAATCCATTCTTATCGGCACTAATATATTAATTAGGAATAAGTAACTTGATCATTAGGATCATTAGGCCAATAATCGACGTGATATGTGTCTCGAGTCGTCCTAATCTAAAGCTCAGCCTCTCTTCGCTCGCATTTTCCTCTTCGGCTCTTCACTGCCAACCGATACCAAACAACAGATATCGAGCACATCCTGAACGCCAACAATGGATCACTCGATTCGAGGCTATCGAGTGACACAATTATCGGCGAACCGTGGGATCAGACGATCGTTAGAATCATTGGACACACGAATGGTTCGGATAATTCAAATTTTTATTGATGGACGGATAGACTGTTGTCTAAAGTGAAGTCGCTTTTTGACAGTAATTATTCAATTATTCATTAGAAACTAAATTCAATTAATAATTCGCTTCGATTGTGTTTGAAAATAAATTCACACAAAATTACAGTTAAATTACTGATTAAATTAACTCTCAAAAAAACCTAATCGACAAAAATGAGTATATAATATAATAATAATAATAATAATAATAGTAAATATAAAATGTAATTAATTAACAAACAAGTGCTGCTCAATGGGCTCAACGAAGGGCTCGAGGGTTAGGCCGAGGGTTAGTGGCCGTGGAGTCGATCGCCAGTGAATTTATGTTCAATCAAATCGAAACGTCTCTAACAAGTGATAGTCAAAGCTAAGGACACAACAGTGAGCGCCAGACAGGGCTCAAGTGATTCGCTAATAGAAATTCGATATATTGTCAGACAAATTAATAGACGAGGCATAAGACAGAAGTCTCTCTACAGTATTGCTCTCAACAAAGAGTAGTTCTCTACCGGAAACCAATCGATTTTATATAAAACTATAACAAATTTTGATCTCAGTTACAGATTATATATTTGTTTGCATTCTTTTTGTGTATAAATTTCTTATCAAAAACAAATTGCGAAACATTTTGTGTATAACTTAAATAAGTGTATAAATTGTTTGTTCGTTCATAAATACAGAGAGTGGGTGGCAATGAGATGACCAGGTAGAGTGACGTCAGACCGGCGTAGCAGCGAGTAGATGCCAAATAATAATTAGCTTGGTAAAATTTTTCATTCATAGGGCTAACATTTGATAGATTTAAATTTAAATATTAATAATAGACTTAATTTGTTTTGATTTTCGATTCCGATGAAAATCACAGATGTTTTGTAAGTAAGAATAAGACAGTAATAGAAATCGAAAAGGTTTTCATTTGAATTTGATTCTTGCAAATCATAGCTAATGATTATTGTGGGCGAACTGATCCAAAATAAACACAATTTGTCTCTCATCTGATCCCAGCTATAAGTGAAATATCTATTTTGGGCCCGAATTCGGTGCAAAACTATTGGTTTGTTCCGTTCATTCATTACAATTAATTATTTAGATATTTAGATAAATATAAAAATTTATTTCTGCGATCTATTGGCAGAGTTTCACTGAATTTGTTTGATTTGGCACTAAATTAAGCGAACATAAGAATAGCTATAATTATGCAATAATTGCATTAAAATATCGCCGAAATGTTAAACACATTTCTCTCGCTTCAAATGTGTCACTACTTTTGATGTCAACCTTTTTGTTCGCCTAAATCTCTTCTCGCAGTGAAAGCGCCGAAGAGTTTCGTCTAATTATAAATGAGTCGTCACTTCAAATGAAAAGTTTTCCGAAATAAATATTTACATTAATTCCGGTTATAATTAATCAATGCTTTTAAGGGCTTAGATATCTATCCGAATAGTTTTTGATTAATATTAAGCTCTGATTTATCGTATATTTTGATTTTGATTTCATGTCTTCCGATATCAATAGCAATAATAGGTTCTCCAGAAATGACAAATTGCTTTCAAACTCTCTCTTAGTTTACAAATAATTACAACAAAGTGTTCACAAAATGCCATTTCGTCGGCAAAACTATTCAATTCCAGCGATAACTCGAACGTCACTTTACATCAGACTTCGCTCAAAATGATTATTAAAGCTAAAGAATAGAGACTTTGAAGGAATTAATTTGGAAAATGTTTTGTTATAATAAGACTAGAATTGAAATGTCAAACAAAAATGTAATAACAATTGAGTTCTCTCTCTGAACGCGAAGACTAAAGTGTATTGAAAATTGGTTTTTGCGATCAAAAGAATAAGAATTTTGATTTCGAACCTTACAGTAGAAGAAATTGAATCGAATTTCAAAGGATTTATCGATTTTTAAGTCGAATATCACTCAAAATATTTTGATTTCGTTGTATTTGACAAATAAATTGAAAACCGAAAGTCATTTCCCTTCGAGGAAAGCATTGCATTCAATGGTTGTTATCATACAAAATAATTCCGAAAATCCCTGAGTTATGAATGAAATCGCTTTCGTGTGATCAGAGAAATGACTGGTTTAGACATATTTAATATACAATACATAAACTCAGACACAATTTGCATGCATTGGCCTCCGAAGACAGCACTCGATTGGCCTAAATGTCACTCGAATTAAATAAAATTGAAACTTAATTTGATTAAAAGGCGATAAGTAGTCTGATCGTCGAATACCTGGTCATTCATTGACGGCGTTAATGACTGAGAATTATGTAGCGATTCGTATAAAAAGGGTTTAAACCGGTAAATAAGTATATAATTGCGATATAATAGCGAAGAAAATGATAACAAATTAAATGTCATTGAAATTAGAGCCAAAGTTTGAGTGATAGTAAGGACTGAATCTCAATATACAATACAATAGTCGATAAGAAAGACCTAACTCTTAATCTATTCTTAGTTTCGTTCAAAATATAAGTTATGTTCTCTAAGAAGACATTCTACTCATAAAAGTATGCGATTTCTGTTCAGGATTTGTGTCTGGTTTTAGTGAAAACAAGGATCTGATTGTGGGTTATGTCCCGAAATGATTGTTGTCTTTGATCTGCATTATCGTCAAAAGTGACTAAAAATATATGCAATCGAATGAAATGACATGAGATTTGAAGTTAAATAAAGAGATGGCGGACTCAATGCGATAAATAAGTTGAATGCGAAAAATATATATATATTTATATAAAGTTAATAAAAACTATTAAAATTAGGACCAAAATTATATTATAATTTATATTCTCTTCAATTTTTACAAAGTATTTGATTCTCTTCTTCGATACAACTCTGACGGCGAACCAAATAAGTGATTGTATTTCAGTTGCAATTCAGGCGACGATTAGTGTTTGCAAACGAATAGCGGTTCAGAAGAGACCGAGATTTGAGAATTGCTTCGAAGGCACTGATCATTGATTGCATTTTTCATTAGTACTTCATTTGATTAATTTGTATAAAACGTAAAGCTTTTTGTAAAATATGTTGAGAGTATCGCTCATTACGAATGCCTGTTGCGCGTCGACTGAGCATACAAAGTGCCATGGTACAAGATGCCGTTGATCTCCATGCTCACTGCCAGCTGACTCTCGATCTGAGACCTTCCATCTGTCACAGACACAAATCGATCCAAAGTGAGTTATAAGTCAGACTCAGACAAATCTAGATTCGCATCAATGCATACCTCTATTCATAACTTTGATTTGAACGCTGGGCAGTGCCGCGTGCATTAGGAACCGTTCCTGCAAGTGGTCAAAGTTGTGGTCAGTGCGGGTCAGCACAACACAAGACAAGGACATACTTCATCAGTGAGGAAGCGCTTGGCGGGGGTGACCCCGAGCGCGTCCTCCATTATCTTTCTGGACGTCTCGAGGGCTCTGTTTGTGCTGTCGTTGTTTCCAGTTCTTGGATTCACTTCGAGGTTAAGCGCTTCTTGTTGTGGTTGAATTAGAGGGTTGTGATGAGAGAAGTGATGGGTCGGAGTCGAAGATATGCTTCCATTGTCTTCTTCTCCTGGGAATTGATTTAATGAAAAGAAAAGAAAAGAAATGGTTATTAAAAACCGAATGATCTTATGATTAATCGTTTATTTAGTTGTTGTGAATCAGTCTTATTCTGGAATGAAAAATAAGTTCAGAATTTATTATCGGACATAAAATATTTGTGTTGAAGTGCTTTCGCCAGTTCTTAATTATAGCTGGTGGCAGTTCACCAATCTCAATCGCAATTGAGAGCCAGCACAACACAACACTACTGCACTGCAGAACCGGCAAAATTAAAAATTAGTCATTTTTAAAAACGGAATAACCATTTAAGTGGCGGAACCATCGAATCTATCAAACTATCAAATGTTTATAATTCATGTGTTGAGAGAAAGTCTACAAAACTGTGTATAGAATCGCGAGAAGAGAAAACAAAACAAAAAAGTATTGAATATATAATAGAATTTGTTTGAGACGTTTGCGGAGCGGTTGCAGACGAGGAGAGATGTGGTTCTTAGCGAAGACAATCTGATCCGAGTCTGGAATCAATTAACATTTGAGGGAATGGGCGTTCACTGCTTGTGCTCGAGCACTGTTTTCGTGATCATTGCGCTGACATGAGAAATGATAGGCCGCACAAAGCAATTCAACATCGGATCCGAACCTGACTTCAGATCAAACAAATATATACTTCTCTTTATATAAATAAATTTCTTCTTTATATTTCAACTTTTATTTGTAATGCAATGCAATTGCAATTCATTTAATTCTCGGCAATAGTTAACTCATATATGTATTCATAATAGAAATAAGTTATTTAACATAATATTAATAGAAATGAAGGCATAAAGTGATTAATAATTCATCGCTAAGACAACAAAAAAGAGAAAACGCTTTGGACTTATCAAAAGACTCTGTCCTTGAATTTCGGGCCCAAAAAACTATAAATTTATATGAAATATATTTGAAATCACTTTTCGGTAAATGAATTTAAAAATTAAATATATCGGCAAATGTGCGGTGACTGCAGTCCGAGGTATCTATTGATATATCTTCTAATTTAATTGGAAAATATCGGCCGCACTGACAGTCAGTGCCACTGACTCTTGAAAAATGTTTTCAATTCTATCGAAAGGAAAATAATATTAAAAGAATTGATAACTAATTGAAGAATAAATATTTGAGTTTCTCTTAAAATGATGAATCGATTGGATTATTCGAGAAGTTGAATGAATTTATTATAAGTTAGCGAATAATTTGGATTATTTCGGGTCATTCAGCCGTTTATGCAAATAATCAATAAACTCATTGAAAGGAATTAACATTACATCAGATCAGAGGCATTACATTCTGATCGCCAAAACCAGTACTGAATTAACCCATCAAACAATTGCTGGCATCGAAACTGATTTCTCGGAAAAGAGTTTTGACGATAATATAAATAATACATCTGTAATATGACATCTGGTTTGCCATCACTCGACTCGACTTAACCCCAAAGAATGCTAATCGAAAGCAATGTCTTCGCTGGCAATCGAGGCAGAGATGACCACAACTGAGATGCGACTCATTCTCATAGCCAGTGATCAATAGTGTTGTCAAAAGCTAATGAATGACTGAATGACCAGCGCTTCAGACAAACGGAGCGAACATTTGGTCAAAACAAGAAAATAAATGATCGAAAGTCGGGATTTGAGACATAATTTGGCCAAAGATTAAAATACCAGAAATCAATTACCAGTTCTAATGGAGGCCTAAACTCAAGATAATTGCTTCAATCGATTTTCGAGTTAAACAAAATTATAGATTCAATGTATTAAATGAATATTTAAATACTGTTTATTTCGAATCTAATGAATGCCTTTTTATTGTCTTTGTTTCCAAACAAGTCTTTTGTATCGGATTTTGCATTAAATAATTGTATTTAATTATCAGACGAATTGCAATAAATTAGAGTCAAAGACAATGGAAAACAGCTTTTTGTCATTCATTAAGTGTTCCATAAGTTTCACATTTTAGCGAATAAATGGCATTATTTTAATAAAATAAGTGAACGTAACGTAACAGTCATTAGACGACTAACAAAAAACTCGTTTTGTCTTCTCTTCTCAGACAACCTGTGCCTCGAAAGCAACTAAATCGACAAAAATCTCACTTACAGTCAGCGAATCATTTGATCGTTAGTCAAATCATTTTTCTAATAAATGGTAATTAATTGCTTATGGGCTCAGAGGTCGTCATTTAATTTCAAAGTTTAATTTAATTTCCAATTTAATAAACTTCACGATCAAAACCAGCAAAACTCAGTTCGGAGTACACACTCTCAACACTAAACACTCGCTATACTAACGAGATTTTATTTATTGCCTCTTTTTGATGATTGTCTCGACTCTGGCTCTCACTCTCACTCGCTATCAATGTTTGTTTAAGTCTGGAACCGAGGAGTCGGAGACAGAGGCAGACTCTGAGCCAAATATATTGCATAAATCGCTTCACCCGTCGACCCATCGCCTCATCGCACGAGTCATTCGTGTAGTGAACACCCAATGACATACCTGTCGGTCGGTCTGTGCGGTCACCCAAACGAGTGACACATTTAGTGCAATGTTAGTCAGTCGACAATTGTTTATGAATGTGTGACACGAGTGGGGAAGGGAGTCAATGGGGAAGAGTAGTCGAGAGTAGCCAAGAGTATCCAAAAGTGCTCACCGGATGACAATCCCTGTGAGTTATGACCGTTGAGTGATCGCGAGACCAGACTTAGAGGTGATGTGTGATGAAGAGCGGCTGAATTGCGGCTCAGGTGCGGGGGAGGGGGCGTCGCGCCCACCATTTCTGGGTACTGACCATAACTGGAACGTCTGCCCTCTCGCCGGTTGCCGTCGATTGCCGACTGGAGTTCGTCGGGCGAACTGAGCTTTTCTTTTTCGCATTCGTATGGATATAAGTATTTCATATATCTGTACAATAAATATAAAAATAATGATTACATGGAATCAGTCAGACATTGGAATAGCTTTAGGCCTTTGTCTGTAATTTTATCAAAAATTATAGAAACGAAAAACAATAAAATAATGCAATTCTGGCTCAACTGCAAAGTCATCAAACATGCTATTCGGGGATAACTACCGACTCATAAAAATTCATTACCCAATCACTACTCACTACTATCACAATCCCAATACAAACAACAACATAACCGACGAATTCAACTGATATTATACCCGATATTTAAGGCCAGCGCCAGTCAGAGCCCAATTGGCACCGCTTTCCCTACTCTGCCGGCTCTCCTCCGCTCGGGTTTGGGCCCTAACTCTGACTTTGATAATAGTCTCGCTATACTTCACACTTTTTATGGACGCTTTGTCTCCAAATTAAATCTATTTCTTCCAGTTTTGTTGGTTTGAGTGCAAAACTCTGAATTGTAAATGAGATGAAAGTCAATGTCTAACTGATTATCGTTGGATCAAACTATCCGTAGAGTAGAGAGCAATGAAACGGCGATCACTGGCCAGTCATCACCGGTCGGCCAAACAATCGGTGTATTGTTTGCCAATAGATATATCGTTTGCTAATTTCCAATTGAAAAACTTTTTATGTGCATAAAGGAAATTGGATTGGACGCGATTATCTTGATTATCTTGCTCAAATTGAATGATTACAATATTGAGAGAGCATTCGTGCAGTTTATGGCCACCCGAGCAATGGTTTTATGTCTTAGCGCAGCCTTGAAGTGAAGCCCAATATAATGGCATTTAATGGAAATTCTGTATACGAATGGCGACAAA
The DNA here is from genome assembly GCA_034698225.1 of Scheloribates latipes. Taxonomy (NCBI): domain Eukaryota; kingdom Metazoa; phylum Arthropoda; class Arachnida; order Sarcoptiformes; family Scheloribatidae; genus Scheloribates; species Scheloribates pallidulus. The sequence goes on along the minus strand of JAQGBE010000384.1, from coordinate 2,383 downwards.
GAATTGCAGTCATGTTTAATGTAATAACTGATACGATATTTAAGAGCAAGTGATTTATAATTTCCTGAATTACTTTTTGCATTAATTAATAATACTTATCATACAAACGATATGTTTAACCTTGTCTTGTATGGCCATTACGGCTCATATGGAGCCACAATCACATCGGCATATCTGAGACCATTCTAAGGCTTTCCCTTATCTTTGTTCATTAAAATAATAAAATTGCGCACCATGCTCAATGCATGCTCAATGGCTGGATGACTGGATGGCCTGTGTGGCACCAGAGCGAGCGTCAGGCCAGTAGCCTTGCATAAATCACATCTTATGGCCACTATATTAACATTAATAAGCGATCGGCAAATCATAAACTTGATGTTCGCCGTCGTATCGACGCATTCGCTCGGATCGAGTGTTCACTTACTGTGTGCGTAACGTAAAGGCAGCCGAAGTGATAGACGAGGGTAAGTTCAGTCCTTTGGTAATTTCTCGCCAGATCTTCTTATTGATCACCTCGACCAGTCCACCCCTGGCCACCACCAAACGGTACAATTCGTAGAGATCGAGCACCTGTTTGGCCATTATTGGTATCCGATTGACGGGAGTGCCTATCAGTCAACGAGACAAACAATTTGTTTAGCAATCGATTCCAAAACTATTCTAATCATTAGTGTTTGTAAACATTCGAAGGCAACGACTGATGTGTGCAATCGCTGCTTGAATTACGCCAATTACGCAGTCATTAAAGCATCAAAGCATCTTGGCAATTAGTGCCACATCAAGGCGGCTAATGGAGCTGTTGGGCAATGGAGCTGGCTACATTCGATTGTCACACCAATCGATAATGGCCAGACGGGCCGAGATGAGACAAGCAACAATTATCAGGCTCATTACTAATGTATGTATATGTTATGCACATATCAAAGTGAACATGCAAATTATTAATTAATTTGTGTGAATTCTTCATATTGAAGGGAATACTCGCGCTTCTCACGAGAAATCCAGGTTATTTATTATGGCTCTTTGGCTAATGCTTAATCTTGTAATGTTTAATGTCGCTGGATAATTGTCAATGAAATAAAATCCATGAATTGCCAATAATTCTCTATATATTGCGATCGATGCTAATCAAAGAATATTTATGCTTTTGATACCACTTGGGATCAAATGCTCGAAGAGTTGTGTTGAGAGCGACGACTCACTGCTCACTGGTATCTCTCAGTTCGCTAATTGCACTTCAATTATAATTTTCATAGAGAGGCACAAAATATTTTAATGAATTGAAAACATTAAAACATTATTTTTAGATTCTTTTTTTGCGAGAGAGAGAGAGAGAGAGAGAGAGAGAGAGAGAGAGAGAGAGAGAGAGAGAGAGAGAGAGAGTCGGGGAGAGAGTGTGTGATAGACCCGGAGAGGCATTTATTCAATTAGTTGAGACGACTTGGAATCTGTTTGAATTTAATTAAATAAACTCGGTTATAAATATCTATTCGTGAGTAAACAACAAAAATTTAAATTAAAATCTCGAAAACAAAAAACTATTTAATCGAATAATTATTCAATATTTCGAGATTTCCAACGATTCGAACGAAACGATTAATCATTTGGTTATAAATTGGCATTTCGTTCAAAAATATATTCATTTATTAAATAATATGAATTCAGACAATAATTCATTCATATTTTCATTATTGAAATGTCATTATTCCTCAAATGAATAATAGATTTGCTCCGAGAAAGAGAGTCAGACCTCTGGAATCGGTCTCAAACCGAAAGTAATTAAAAGTTTATATTTAATGTAAACGACTTTTTGATACTTTTGATACGTTCAGCCAAATTGTGATCTTTTTTGCCACAAGATTAATGACAAATACAAACGTTGAAAGATTCCTCTGGTTATTAAAAAATGATTCCGATTACTAAACGGCTATAAGAATCGGAGTTAACTCTACTTAATTTATGTGCGCTCAGTGTGGGGACAGCCAGGAAGGGACTGATCGGCGAGCACTGCACGCCATTGGCACCCATCGTCCCGATTGGAACATTGGAACATTGGAACAAGATCACTCTTTGTTTTAGCGCCACTCAAACCATTTGTAACAATTAAGTCGGACTCCAATCTCGATAATCTCGATCGTCTGCCTCTGCCAGACAGAGACAAGTCTGTGGGCACCACTACCTCGAGCACCACTCCCGGTGTCACTGCGCTCTTGGTTTGTGTGTATATTGTTTTTGATGAACTTTATTGAAAAATAAACGGTTGAGTAAACAAAATATAAGTGCAATAAAAACGTTGTATTTGTGGATATAAGCAAAACTAAAAAGCGCACTCAACAGGACATGAGAGGGAATCAGTTTAGGAATGCCAACCTAGTATCGGACT
>JAQGBE010000383.1:0-19628 GCA_034698225.1 Scheloribates latipes | reverse complement strand
GATAGCCTTCAGTGAAACCAACGACTCAAAGGGGCATGGTATGTCTGAGCCCATTATTAGTCTATGGGAGTGGTGCCCATTTCAGCCTTAGCCCATGAAGGTTAGGCTCCTTGAGTCGTTGGTATAGCGTTCTGCGAACCCTTGTTATTATTAGAATATCGTAACGAATATGAATTCCAAACATAAGGAGAAACTAATAAGAAGTATAATAATAAATGACTGAATCGTTTGATAAAATGATAGATATTTTCATATCGCGTAAGACAATGGCGATCGCGAGGCAGTGCAGAGGCAGAGCCCGGTGTCAGAGGCAGTGGCAGATCGACGGCTAACCCAACACTCAAGACCTAACTTAATATATCTTCGGGTCGGAGAGACTCTGAGAGACAATGCAAAGCGTCTGACAAAAAATGTAATTAAGTTTTTGTTTGGCCGAACAAAAAACGTGTGTTTCGTGTGTGTGAACCGGTATATCATTGAACACCTGATACAAGATTTGATATATTGATTCATAGCATACACTAAATATAAATAGAGTGCCACAGAAGTGAACTCTTTCTTGCGTTCCGACTCTCTTATTAAGTTTATTCGGTAATAAAATTGTCGAATGTATGAGCTCTGGTCGGCAACCAATCAGCGACTGATGCAATCGATGCCAATCCGGGACCAAATATTAGACAAACAGACAATTTTTTTCGGTACCCAATCGAGTGCGACATATATTCAATTGAAATTCAGATCAATCGAGTGCTTCATAAACACCAAACCATTGTAAGGAACGCCGCATCTCAGGCGTGGATTGCCTTTCGCTCGGGTCTCGAGTGTGTGCCCAACATATGCCTAACGCCCGGCACCAACCAAGAGATCAATAGATGAGAGCAGAATAAACACAAAACATATCCAAAATAATTGGACATAAAAACAGACGGGAATTAAATTTATTCAAAGCGAATGTCAAAAGAATATTCAGAGCCGTTGCGGGCATTTGCTTATTCAGTGCTCGCATTCCTCTTCTCAGTCCAACAGACAAACAAAAGTCATTCAGATTTTTCAGTTTGGATAAACAGTTTATACTACCTATGGATCGACTCAGTGATCACTGAGTGGCCATCACCAAGATGGTTCTGTCTGGCCTGTTCTAGTGTGAACATGCAAAGACACTCCAAATATATTTAGAATAAGCGCGTGATATATTCAAGTTATAATCTTGGATTTAATGCTTACTGAAAATAGTTAAATCCTCTGATTTTTCTTAATGCCATTTGAAAAAAGACCACCAATGTGCTCGTCTGCTGAAATCAAGGTGAAATTTATTGCTCAATCTGTTTATTCTCGATAAAGTTGTGAGTCGGTGGCGAATGACGGCTGAAAATCTCGCGAAAGCCATAAATTATGTAAAATTCAATTTCAATAAGAAAAAATTCATTGGAATATGAATTTCACAATAAATAGATTTCAGCAAAAATCGTCGAAAATATGCGCTTTTTATACATAAATATGATTTCGCTTATTGAACGACACGTTTCGCAGTCCACGAGCGACGGAAGGAATGACTTTCAGCGAACAAATTATTTATTTATATTATAAGAAATACTTTGAAAAATATTTTTTAAACCTAAAAAATATTCTGACGTTTTGTATAAATAATACGAGAGTTTGCAATAAATTTTTGATAGACTGAGAGAGAGTTTTGTGGGCCCAGAAAGAAGATATTCAAATGAGATTGAGGCACAATATTAGCCAAAAAGCCAAGATCATTAACCAAAACTGATCTCTACATTTGATGACAATTTAATTCAACGTAATTATCAACGAGAGATTAAAATTCATTTCGTTATATAAACGAGTATTTCATTAAAATCCAAATCATTTTTGGCGATCGTCTCCACAAAGTATAGCCATTAGATGCCAAGTAGCAACACATTTGAGCTCATTTGAGCAAGTATCATTTTAGTATCATTTGCCTGTTGGCTCGATTATTGCAACCGAAATATGATTATTGCGTTCATTATTGAATAAACCGCCGAATGGATTGCAATAATCTTGGCAGTGGATTGAATTGATCTAGCTTGTGGCGGGTGCCGTCCCTTGTGAACCGGGCCCTATCAATAAATATTTAGGACTCTCCCGGGTATTTGGATTCATTTCATTGTTCCATTTACTCTAGTTTTTGGTCAAACTATTCAAATATATGCACAAAATTTGTACAAAATTTAATAATAGGCTCGCATTTGAGTCTCTCTTCTATGATAATAGCGACTGTTGGCTCACATAATAAGGTCTATCGATCCGATCCTCACTTAACTACCGGTTTCGCTACCACTGGTGAGCACTGTTCGCACAACACATTCCTCGGGCTTTGTGTCGACGGCTCACGAAAATCAATTGCAAAACTAATTATTCATGAATTGATTCCGATATTTATTTCTAATTATTCATCGGATTAGACGAACAAATCGAGCGAAAAGTGTTTGTCGAGTGTCGAGTGATTCTCATGACTCCAATCACTGGCAACGAGTGGTTAGCACTCAGAGTAATAATTGGAAAAACTTTCAACTGTTTGTCTGATCTAATCAAATATGGTTTATATGATTAATAAATTGCAACATTGGTCGGCAATAATTGTTAGCACAAACACTGTCTGCACAATCAGAGGGCTGGCAATCAGTCTTCAGACGATTCGGTCGACTGAGCAAACATTGGAAACGCTTTTTCTTATTCAAATAGTCGAGTGAAAGCGAGTTTTAAATTTAGTTTGCTTTCTCATTTAAGAGCCACCGAAAGGCTTCGAAATATTTTGCGCCTAAATATTCAAATTAGAAATTCTTGGGAAGTCTTCGTCTTCGCTCTCACTCCGCGTCCGCATCGGTGCCGAGCGTTGCCGTCAATAGAATTAAATTCTGTCGGGAATTGCATTTGAGATCAAAAATAATTTTTTCGCTCTTCTTCTCGAACAACAACAACGAAAAAATAGTATTTTCGCGATTCAAAAGGCTTTTGAAATTTTATTCAAATAAAGGAAATTATTCTTCGGATTCGGCGAAAAGAAAAAAGAAGTTTTAACACAGAATTCGTGTAATTATTTACTCAACGAAATAGTTTTTGATGAATAAATTGAAATTTTTTGCATGTGTTTGCTAAGAAAGCCTGATTTGGTTCGATCCTTGCCTAGAACTTGATCCCAGCAGAGCACACAAGACAAACATCATGGCCACATTGCTCCAAATACTCCAATTCTTCCATAGTTTCGTTCTTTTTATTCGAAACATTAATTTTTGTGCTCCAAATAGAGCCCAAAAACTGTTCGTTCAAATTACTGGCAATACTTTGCGGCTCTTCTGAATATAATCAGGTATTAAAGAGATTGTCTGAGAAATTCTTGTCAGGATTTTCGTTCGCCAATTCTGAGCGAACGAAAAATTTTAAACATTACTTACTTGTTATTCGAGGCGTTAACAATCAAGAGCTGAAGAGACGTTACACTTCTTCAATGGGAATAATGCCCTATAGAGTCGAACGCCAAAGCTCTCGATTTTTTTCGCCGAGACTTTAAAATTTTGTTTTTGTTATATATATTGTGTCTAAACATTGATTTTTTTGTGTAATGCTTTGACACAAGCGGTCAATGCAATACAAGGATGGTCTACAACATAGCCAGGTTTGTACAATAGGTGTCCCTTTCATTGCTTGATTGGTAATGCCCACTTTACCTGGGCTATTTGATTGATTAGCTTGGTGAACTCAAAACAATTTTCAAGAGAAGTACACCTATTTATCACAAACAATAGCCAACGTTTGTTAGCCCCCAACCAAAGACTTGGGACTCCCTCTTAAAATATTTTTGTATTTCTCTTATTCGAGAAGCGATAAGAATGAGTAGAATTTTAGAGTAAAATGTATTTTTTGACAATCGCTATGACTGTTGTGTTTCGATCGGCGAACTCCTAGTAAAACACAAAATCAAAGACTTGTTTTCTGAGTGATCAGCGCTTTTGTCGCAAACATTTCTATTGCTTTTTGTGTCAAACGCGTCGACGAATAAACCGGAGAAGAGTTTGATCCGGAATATGGACGACACTAATAAACCAGATTCAGAGGTAATATCCAAATCAGTGGCAAATTGAAAGCGAACGCCAAATAAAGATATATTGGGAACAGATTTCGACAACAGATTACTTGGTTAGGAATGTGTGGCCCAAACGGTTGGCCAACTGTGGCCACCATCTGATCGGTGGCTGTGCGCCAGACAATGATTTATTTGATGTCTTCGTCGTCTCTAAAGAGTCGTACAAATTGTCGTTTCCAATAACAAGTGAAATGTAAAGCAAATATTTGACATAATTTCAGTTGACTTTAGAGATTCGGTATAAAAATTTAATAGTTTTAGATGTGTTTCGACATTCCCGACCAAATAGCAAACATTTTTGGCCCTGAGCTCAGGCACTGGTGGCTCTCGAACACTGCTTTTTAATTTGATTCCGAATAATTTGGTCGACACACAAATGAAATGCCATTTGGAACACAGTTTTGAGGCAAACATTACTCAATTCGATTAAAACAATTGTATTTTCTTTTCAATTAAACAGTCGAAACAAATATTTGAATAAACGAGTCGAGAGATTGGTTATTAATGTTGGCGCATAAGCCAATTGGAGCCATTGGAGCTAGATGCCAAATTCAATTAGCATATTGTGCCACCAAAACCACTCACAATACTCTAGGCCTCCACTCATTTAAGCCGTTCGGCGAAGAAGTGTTTCTCGTCTTCACCTCATATATTGTCTTCTATGGCTGTGCTCTGCAGTCGATGCCAATGGAAGCGAACGGAATAGAAGTGGCGAACAGTAAGAGTAAAATAAAGAATATTCTTATGGGAATAAATGATGAAATTGGAATCCACACCAATACTGAACGAATAGAATTAATCGAAAAACACAACAGAATTACTTTTCATCTTATTTTTCGTCACAATAGACGAGTGGAGCGAAAAATATTAGACGACTATAAGCCGTTGGTCTGTCGTCTGGTCTCGACTTTTGGTGCTCTTTGTTCTTCACTTTTGCTTTCGATTTCAATAATATTTTATTTGATTCTCCACTTTAAGGCAATATATTTCGCAACAAATTTTATATATTTTACATATTTTCCTATTGAATGACATCAGTTTTAGAGCTCTGAGAAAAACTAAATTTGAATTTTTCTGCTTTTCATTCAATATTTTCTTTTTGCTTAAACTTTTTAAATGAACACAAAAAGTACAAAAAAATGTAATTTAGTTTTATTTTATTTCGGTTTTTATTATAAAAATATTTTTCTCCTCAGATGTATGTCTTGTGTTTGTGTTCATCGGCTGCCGTTAGCCCTCATTTGAAAGTGAAATCGCGATCCGAGTCAATCAAAATATTTTATTTGTCGAACAAAATCCCAATTCGTTTGACATTTATGCATACAATTGATAGTCGACTCCGATATTTGACTTTTAAACGAAGGCCTTAACCAATAGAAGCGATTCTGTAGAGAATATTCTCCTTAAATATCATTAAAATATTTTCAGGCCTTAAGTCTATTTGATGGCCGAAGAGGCTTATGATTTGGAAGAGAGTCCTAATAACTGTTTCCCAAAATATCTTCACTTAATTTAATTTTGAAAATCCATTCTATTCTTTAGTACTCTTTCTGTCGGCACAGAAGAAAAACGCTTTTCCGGGCGAAACAAGCAAATGAATGACTGAATGATAATGAAATGCATTCGAAATCCATTATAATTTGTAATAATAATGAACTGACGTTAGGTTTGCGCTCATTAGACGCGATTCGCTTTAAGCGGCGAAACACTTAGACTCTGACCTAATGTTCATCGGAGGAAATCATCACTTTATGTCTGATGAGATTCTCTCTCTATTTGTTGAAATCATTCTTTTTTCCAAAACATTTGCCAAAACTTTATATTTAATGAAAAGTTTTTTAAATAATTTTCTTCTGAAAAATCTTTAAAGTCTTAATGGCTTTGAGGAGAAAATTATTTGTTTTTGAAATTTGGTTCTTCAGCGCCAATTCATATTATGGCGTCACAACTTGGCCAAAGTGGTAAAGTGGCATGATCCAATTTGAATTGCTAACTCTATTTATTTGCTTTTCTCTTCAAAGCACTCGAAAAAACTTTTGACAAATGGCTTGTCAGACAAGAGCTGTGATGAGTCTATGAATGAAATTTTTTCCGCTATATTCCCACAAATTCTTTACAACTCCTGACTAATAGTAAACAGAAAATCATTAAAAGTGTTACAATTATAACCAAATATTTGTGGAATGTTAGCAATGTAAATTCTTTCAATTCAGTCTAGAACGAGTAACTTAGCAAAAAATTGTATGATTGAATAATATTTTGCTCAAATATTTTATTGCTTTTTCATATTATCGATTTGAAAACTTATTTTATTTTTGTTGTTGAATTGGTCGCATTTCAAATCAGACATTACACGTTTAAATTGGAAAACACGATAAGTGCATTGCATCTAGCTCAGGCCTACTTTGGCTGACACCTCGGAGCGGTGTCTCAAGTGGTCCAATCGATACAAGAGTTATCCATTTCAGACGAAACTCCTTTCAGACGGAATAAAGTTTGCATTTCATTGTCTGTCGAGGAATGAAAATCTTTTTGCAAAACTTCACGCATTGATAACATGTTTATTATATTGAAAGATAAAAGAGGAGTCGATATAAAGTAAAGTACAAAAAATTATTTTTTGCCATTCCTTTGAGAGTACTCTCTGTTTGAGTGTACAACTGACTGAACCGAAAAGTTTATTCGTTTCGCAAAATCTATTTATCAATTCATATAAAAAGAGGTTTTCTTTTCACATAATAATAAATTACAGAACAGACAAGAAGACTAAGAGTTTTCACGTTTGAGTTAATCGCCAGAACAATGATGTCGTCGTCGGCGGTGCTGGCGATGCCTGTCGTAGCCAGAGGTGGCCGTTCGGGCCATCACTGAAGCGCTCGCATCGGAAATCAATGATTAACAAGAGTTGAGATCCGATGCCAACCCTTTCACAAGTGCTTTGCGTAGTGTTTAACACACGATTGAGTCACAAATTAATTGTTCGATGAATTTGTTGGCGAATATCTGTGCAAAAGTAAATCGGATTACACTCGTAGAGGGATTTGTTCAGTGGTTTGTTGTGTTTAAGCAGCTTGGTGATATGGTTGCATGTTTGCTTTGCATTTGTTAGGCAACAATAACAGTATATTTCAATGTAAACAATAGTTTACGTCAGATAATAGAGTTATAAATAGATAATAGCCTTTATTGGCATTCATAACTGTAGCATGGTGAAACACTTTCGCCTTTTAATTGAGAACACTTTAACTGTTTTGATGATTTACTATGTTTCGCTATATTAAGGTCATATTCCTCGTGCATATATTATATAAGAGCCATTATTATTGCATAATAAGTGTGGAGAGAGAGAGAGAGAGAGAGAGAGAGAGAGAGAGAGAGAGACTGCGATGCTTTTACCCTAATTAAAGTGCATAACAATTCTGTGACGGATAATAAAAAATAATCAGAAAATAATAATTTCTCTGCGAATGGCCTGCAATGCGACCCAATCGACAATATTGCTAATGAATTCGCTTATTATTATCAACCGAATAGTTATTCATATTTCAGACGATTTGTTGTATAAATTAATTGGCCTTAAGTAAAATGAGATGAACTCGATTATTGAATGGCACTGCACTTTCGTTGCCGTTATCTCTCTCTCTCTCTCTTTCGAGTTAATTAAGCAACAGTTGGATTAGACTTTGCCGACTCATCAAAAAGTGTGGCCCTATCAGCCAAATTAGTTGCTTGCTCATTCGCTCAATCACCAAATTCGATCGCTCAGCACAATTGCGTCCAAAATGAATATACTTTTTGGGCTCTTTTGTGCTGAAAATTTCAAATCTAATTTCATTTATAATTTGCGTAAAAATTCATTACAATTTCTCATTTGGCGATTGAGGCCATGCGATGACAGTCGGAGACAGTGTTTGCCTGTCTTTTGTCGAGTGATAAGCGATGCAAACAATTATCCGGCAAATAATTGGCCAAATGAACAAATTTTAGTTACATTTTTATTCGTCGAATTAGGTTTTGTCAGACAATGACTCGAATGACAAATATTTAACCGAACAATCTTGTTATTAAACGTCTTGTTAAGGCCTTCAAACTCAGAAACGACATAAAAGTCTTCTGACATTTAATTAAATTTTTTGCCCGAATTTCGTTGTATTTTTGTTTCTATTCATTACACACAGAGTCAGTCCTGACTGGAAGCGATGCCCAACAACTGGATCTATATTTGTGTTGTCATCATTTGGCACATCACATCACCTCACCTTGCTCATATCGCATATTATATAGACTCTATAGATCTTTATTGTCATCTATAGATTTTTAGCACTCAAACACTCCAAACAATCGCTGACTGACTAATAGATGCAAATTATTTTCAAATAACTGCAAGCATTTGGAACACAAAAAGAACATTCATTTTCTTGTAGTTGGAGACCGAAAATGAAATCTTAATTTTCGTCACGTTTTTTGTTTTTTTCTTTCCACTCGTTTTACTTCTTCTTTGCTGTCAATTAATAAATATTTTCACTACAATTGCTTTTGACATTCAATTACAATAAATTGTATTTTAAACATAATATAAGAGACGGCACACAAACACAGTGAGAGAAGCGAACAGTTTTTTCGTTTTCTTTTGTTTCCTTAACTAAATTCAGTGAATATTTGATTTCACAAATAATTGTATGTTCAGTGCAAACGAGCCGTTCATTGCAATGCATTTCTCTGGTCTCCAAAATTAAATTAAACTCAAACTCCAGGAAAAGGGAGAACCCATTGAAAGTGTATTCAGAATATTATTTCTCAACAATTTAGTGTTAGACCAGAAAACTCATTATAAAATTCATGCTTTCATATAATGTAATCGTTTAACAAAATTAATGGCTTTAAACGGCAATCCATTTATCAATGCTTTTGTGCGTTCGGCCAAAACATTCACGTATTTCGAGCCAAAGATTGGAAAAAAGTTCAAAAATTTTAAATTAAAATATAAAACGGTTTCGCTATCTATGACTCGAACTCTGCAGTGAAGTGTCATTCGGGGACGACTACGACCACCAAGAATAGTGAGATTTGGCATCGATTCCGTGCATTTTAATTAAAAACGCTCTGCTCTGAATATATGATCTTGTTCCACCATTGATCTTCTTTGAAGCCCTAATGCAACGGAATCTAAAAATTTTCTCTCTTTTGTGCAAAAACTTTAATCAAAAGTGAAATATTGTGTTTTGAAAAATGCTCCGAACCTTAATTCAGAAGACCTTAGTCTCCGATCATAAATGAGAATTTTGAAAAATTATTTTTCATAGCGGTGTTAGTGTTGGCTATGAAGGAGGACTCGACCAACCGGTGCGCGGATCCAGAACTCTATTGTCGGTCTCCAAGTTCTGTTCCGCACAAAGTGTCGCACTCTATGCACTCCATGAGAGGACCGGTGTTTGGCTACCGATCTATATATTTATCGGCTAATGATTAATAGCAGTTCTCATGTGTTTCTAAAAACTAGCGAATGATTAATGAGTGCTTCACTTGACTGCAAATATCGCTCGCTTTGCATATCACACAAACCGATCGCTTACTACACACAGAATAGTTAAAACATTGGGCAATGATTTTTCCGTCAATGCTTTAGTCAAAAAGCGTTGAATCAATTTATTATAATTTTTTGAAAATTCCATTAATTTTTGACGCTTTCCAACCATTTCTTCTCAAAATCAATAATTGGCTGAAAATTTCTTTCTTATGGAAAACTTTTTTCCACTTCTTTTGAGAACACATACAGAAAAAAGTTTTGACTCTTTCAGCGAATTAAAGGGCTTTCTATGGTTGGATAGTTTGGAGTTAGTGTACGATCGATTAGTTTGTCTTGTAGTTGCAAGTTGCAAAACTTTCTCCCCGAATTAATTAGCAAGAGTGATTTGGCCACTAGCTGAACTGGCGATAATTAAATGGCACGAAGTGAGTGGCGAGTGAGGCTTAGTAAGCTAGCACAATTTATTTGGCAAAAAATTAATTAGATTTAATGCCTAAACAAAACGATACGATTTGAGGCCAAATCATTAGAGAGAATTTCATTCCCAACGCCTTTGCCTACAATGCCTATGCCTTCGACGGTTAGGCTCTATATTGAGATCCGTTGTAATCGCGACTCAGATCCTAATGAATGGGTCAGACATTGCAGACACTAAATGAACGATTAGTGACTTAACAACTAAACGAAGATGAGATACGATAAGCGCAAAACCAGAAGAATATAATCGGAGAATACAATCGAAGCAAATGATTACTAAACTGAGCGCCAAAACAGACTTTTTAGACAAAGAGCCAATACTTTGGCCCAAAAGATGTTGCAGTCATTAAGGCATCGGTTGGGCTGTACTCTAATGACAGTCGTGTGTGCCGTCAGTGAACACAATACTGGGCCGACGGGTCAAAAGGCTTTTGTCTCTTCCTTCTCAATGTGTTTACATCGACCTTAAAATGTTGTCCTCTTTTAAGTGCTATTCGTTGTCGCGAAACAAAATATTTATGAATCGAGTCGGACATGAATTAGGAGGAAATAGACGAAAGTTCTGGCTATTTATCAAAGTTATTGCCCGGCCTTAATTGGTCTGAGCCTGTTCTCGTGGCTGGCATGTGCCTTGGTCAGTGCAACAGTGGGCAGGCCATCAATTGTGAGCCAAAGCGGCCAAAACTAATTCAATTATTATTGTTTCTCATCTTCATAAATAAAATTTATGTTCAATAGCACAGAACATGTACAGAACTGGTCTTCATGGCTGGTGTGCCAAGATCAAATTGATATCATCATTACCACAGAGTCATGCCTAGGCCAATGAGCCAGTGGATAACCATGCGAATTTATTTGGGGCAATAAAACACTGGATTTATGGTGTCTTAAATATGAACGTAAATCGATTCTAATCTGCTTAAAGGAATTCAACAAATTCTGTAATTGCTGTGACCATAATATCGAGCAATAAAATGAATTTTATAAATAAAGTTTCGAATAAAATGGTTTCAGAGATAACACTTAAATGGAGATAAATACACAAAAAGTGGAATTTAGACCATGGTAAATAGAAAAACACTCTAGATAAAAGCCATTCAGTCGCTAAATAAAATTCATTTTATCCCATATAATGGCTTTCGGGCTCTCTCTCTCTCTCTCTCTCTCTCTCTCTCTCTCTCTCTCTCTCTCTCTCTCTCTCTCTCGCACTCAAATTAATTGATAGTTAAGTGAAATATAGAGAAGAGATATGTAATAAAGGGATCGGTATTTGTTAGCGAGAAGACGAGAATTTGTGCCATTGTTTTGGCGAACATTTATTGAGTTAAAAATGTAATAATCGCCCGAATCGATGGCAGAACAGTAATAATTGGCTGCCAGAGAGAGACCAACCGTTGGCCGAAGTGCTGGAATATGTCGGCCAACAATAGTAACGGTCATTATTTGATACGATTTGATAGAAACCAGCAATTTTCAGCTACTAATCATTTGAGCTAATTAATTTAATTACACAATTTATCTGGAATAAATGTCTTTTCCAGATAATTAAATATAAAAGCCGGCGTTTAATTGGCCTAGATCGCTTTGTTGCCAACCAGACAGACGGATGAGTCGGCTGTCATGGCCTGTCCTGGACTGGTATGTGCTGTGCAACTCTGCCCAGCAAGTGCAATGAGCAAGCTAATGCTGATGATAAATAAGGCATCGCTTTGTCGCTTATGGGTCAACGTTTTGCGAGGCATTACAGCATTAGTTGGCGTCGATGTGAGCGATGCGAACATTATTATCATGTTTAACACTGGTCTCGCAACACATCATTATATTGTCCGATCAATTGGCGAATCATAGCCTCTCTTATTATCATTTTTTTGTTCGTTCGTTTCGTTCCACTCCTGCACTGCACTGCTATCGCAACCCATTCGTCGGTACAGTCAATTCTGTATATCCGCACATTGTATAAGCGCACATTTAGCTATTTGCACATGAACTGCTCATTCCCGAATCGGGACTAATGCTATTCTATGGGACATGTGCAAATCATTTATGTGCACATTAAATTTTCAAGAAATTTCAGTGAAAATCTATGAAAAATGTGATTTTAGAGCAATATTTTCAAACATTTTTCTTGAAAAATTGTCTGATAATTGTCGATTCGAAACTAGATGCGAGTATTTCATAACTTATTTATGCTAAATGTTCAAATAATTCATTATATTTTGTTGTATTTAGTCTTTTAGTATAATCATCTGTAGAAAACCCTTAATTTTGTAGTAAAAATTTGAAGAATTTTTAATTTTTTATGACAAAACTTTTCATAAGTGCACACTATATAAGTGCACATGGCAAAATTCTCGGTCCCAACTATGTGCGGATATAAAGAATTGACTGTAAAACTATTTCTCTTCTTTATTATGTCATTATTGGAGTGCATTAGAGAAGAGTGAGTCCACTGCGGACTCAATGGGAAGACTCAGTGCGAAGAAGAGTCCAATTGAATGGTCGGCACCGCATATACAGGTGTAAAATATTTTTCACCGAAACGTATATCTGTCTCAACAGAGAAATACAATAATGTTTTTCCACTATTTATAGCATATCTCACGACTAACGGCACTCAAAAACGCATTACAGAATGGAAAATAACTTTCAATAAGAAGGAGAAAAGAAAATAATTTTCTCGCACTTCAACATAAATGATCACAATTTCATTCCTTACTTATATATGTTTGTCAATGGCATACAAAAGAGAATGTTTTTAGATTCACTCGGTTATGCTCTCGGGCTTTGATAGACTGGAATTCCTGATCAGATATGTCTTGTGTGCTGAGAGGCACCGGTCAGGCAATAGTGGGCTCTGTTTTAGTTTAATTACAATAAGCGAAGTATTGAACAAAATTATAGCTTCTGGTCATACATATCGTTGGGTTAGTGCCCACTATTTTATATTTAATGTTACGGAAAATTGCACTCAAAAAACATAGTATAAGAACAGAGAGTAGACGACACACAATAAGAGAGGCGAAGACTAAAGAGAAATATCGAGAAAATGTGTTCAAACATTTCCGAACAGAATTTCCCGTTTGATAAGAGCCGAGCGAACGAAATAAAATAGCTTTTGATGGATATGCGTCTCAGCCATAATGTAAACATCGAGGTCTTTATTGTCGGAACGGAATTTTTCATAGTCTATGACCAGAATTTTAATACATATTCCTAATCGAAGTGCACGACTGATGGCCCAAGAATTTGTTTGGCTCTGGAATTGTATGATGACTGCGATGATAGTGATGATAGTGATGATGGTAGTGATGGTAATGGCGATTGTGATCGCAGTGATGTGATGTGATGTGATGTGCTGCCTTGCCTTGCGCAATTCTAATATTAACGACCACAATAACGACAATCATAACCGGTCTCCAGTTCTCGTGTTTGGCGTCTAATCTGATGCCAGAATATAATGAAAACTTTTTGATGAATTCATTTCAATATATTTATCATTTCACGCCTTTTCACACTTGTATTGTGTGTTTAGTAATGAAATATATTGCATAACATTCACTGATAACAGATTTCTTACTCAAATTATTTGCATATTAATTATATTTCTGTTCAACACTAACACTGAATCTAATGGCTTCTGGAGAGCTATGCAAACCTCTATACCGGACTCTCCCTCTCTCTCTCTCTCTCTCTCCTTCACAGCCTCTCTCTGTTGTAATATTAATTTGTGGTCTGTTTTTGGCACTTTTGACACTTCTATCGCTCAACACATTGGGCACCAAATTATTTATATCTGACTTATTAATGCACTTATAAATTGATCGCTAAGTCTTTTCGTATCACTCGCTATCCTAATGTTATTAATAAACCCACGATTAGGCCAATCATTATAATTGATTACCAGTAATAATGTCGAAAAGCATTGAATTGAATCGTCAAAAGAAATTCAGTTGAAATAAAATTAAAC
The DNA here is from genome assembly GCA_034698225.1 of Scheloribates latipes. NCBI lineage: Eukaryota > Metazoa > Arthropoda > Arachnida > Sarcoptiformes > Scheloribatidae > Scheloribates > Scheloribates pallidulus. The sequence continues at coordinate 5,531 of JAQGBE010000383.1, read as the reverse complement.
TACAATTATGTCGAATGTCTTGCCATCAAATATATTCTTCTATAAGTTTGAGTTTATTACTCGACTCGTTTGGCAATAATGGTTTGCAATTCAATTTACTTCATCGGATGCGATGTCAGCCGTTGAATGAAATTTTAATAAGATATTCGTTTCAGAGACCAAAGCATTGAATGAGACGACGAACAAAATATTGAGACATCGCATACAGAAATGTATATTTGGATGGAATGGGAAGGCATGGGAGAGGAGGAGAGGGAGCGGGAGAGACAGCAAATGGCGATATGGGCTCCGATTTATGTCATGTCTTCTATAATAATGGTTTGCATAGCGTTGCGAACCGAGTATTAAATCCATTGCCAGTAATGGTATCCAATTGTGTGCAAAGATAGAGATAGACTGCTATCAAAAGTTATAATAAGTTTTGTTATATTTCCAAATGTAATGCATTTCTATTGGCAAACAAAAACCCATTGATCTGTTGGTCTATTGCATGGAGAAGATTACACTCACAGCCTATGCATAATAATTGAGAAGTAGTTCCGTTGTGCAGTGCAGTAGTGCCGACAGTAGTGCCTCACCTCTTGTTTGGCTCTTGCAATGAAATGGCTTTTCTAAACCAGAATAATCTATTCGAACGCAATCAGAGCCAAACAGTCACTGATGATCCAGTTTGTCGACTATGGCTTCTCTCTTATGTGTTTCGTCAACTGAAAGGCAAACACAAACTCAAATCAAATGATCTTGAAATTTGTTTCGCTTCGACAGTACACCCCATCTCTGATAGCATTACAGTTCTTGAGATGAAAAAATCATTTTATTTTTATTCCAATTCCTTTATCTCTTTTGATAATAGATTTTTGTAACATTCAGTTTTGATTATATTCGGTTCCGAAACCGTTTTACTAGGATTTCGGTCTCCAATACATGAGAGCTAACGATAATCGAACGCAAGCTCTCGGCTCTGGACGCGGCTCTCGTCTCACACGAGCCTAATGTTAGACAAAATGCATTGCATTTAATGTATTTCTCATTCAAATATATTCTTCACATTTCTCTGCCATGACTTCCAACCTATCATTAGTGCTGATGAAAGCGATTGCATTATCTTTAAAAGGTTTGCCACAAATGGAAGCTCAGGAGAAATGCCAACAATGAATGCAAAGATCAATTCAAATTTATTTATCAATGAAAATTGGATCCGAATTTCAGATCACCTGACAATTCGGTGACTAGCAAGGTCATTTCTCAGTCTGTCTCTGGAGCTGGTTATCCAGTCTCATGTTTGTTATCCAGATTTAGTCTGAAAACTGAAAAGTGTTTTATTTGTTTCTTACCATCAATTTATTTGTTGCTGTGTTTGACCCAAATTGTGTTCTCATTAAATGTTGTGTTTTGGTTGTGTGTCTGTGGATGTCGTCTCTTCTCTTCTTCTTTTTCTTTCGGATTCTCCTCTTCAGTCCATTTAATATATCACTGATTGAATAAAATTAACATAAATTTGAGGACAAAATAAAAGAAGAGAAAAATTAAATAAAAGAAAATAATAAGAGAGACGGAGAGAGTGAGCGCCGCAGCTCTTTATCCACTGTCTGACAGATGAGACCCAACTTCTCGACAATCTTTCCCTTTCTTTATAAATTTGATTATTTCTTTTCAACGAATATTCACTTCAAAAGCAATTATCGACATCAGAGACGTCCAGATTCTCAGTGATGGCCAGACATCAAATAAATTCTGGAATTAGAGCTTCGAAATTCAATAATAAGATAATTTGACTAAATTTGCATTCCAATCGTATATCACCTTGACAGTTTCAAATCAAATTCCAATTAGAGTTTAATGTTCTTGCTTCTTTTTATTTAATTTTGAGCAGAACAAGTCAATTCGATTGTCTACTAGCACTTTGAATCTATGTCTTCACTGGTGAGACAATGGCAGCCAAAAGAGTCAGATCTGAGTCTAATCTGTGATTTATTATCCTGGAGTCAAAAGTATATTTCAGGAAACAGTGGAAAGTTATGAATCATTTTAAAGAAATACTACTTTTCAGAGACATTGGAAGATATATTCTTCGAGTTCGGTCGCAACGATATATCTCTTCAAATGATAGATGAGTTATATTATGCGAATATTCCGGACAATAGTCTTAATGCAAAAACAATATCCAAAATGCAGTTATATTTTTAAAGTTCAATATAAAAGTTTATTTCACTTCTATTAAAGATCGGCTCCGATTCCGGGCCCCGACGTCGGAAACGGCGTTCCCCGACATTCGCGACATTTAATAGTGTTTTCGCTTTTATTCTGCGCTTTAAATCGCATTTGGCTTAGAATATGAGTGACTCTGGGATTGAGTTAAAGTTAAACGATTCTGAGAACTCAAATATAAAATTCTTCAAACACTTTCTTCTCCGCAACTGTTGTGCGGAATAAAGTCTTTAAAAATTCGTTTGAATTGAATTTAAATTCTTATTTCATATGAAATGCAAAATAAGATATATTTTTTATGGCCTTATATGTGACCCAAAGTATTGTGACTTCTATTTATAGCTCAGTTGGAAATGAAATTTTTAATAAATTTTTTTCTGGCAAATTGTCAAGTGATCAAGGCAAGGCAAGTCAGGGCACTTGAACACGTGACATATGGGTTTTACTTGTCATTTAAAATGTAATTTAATTAAAAATTTCTATCAGTTTAGCCATTATTTATGTTTTAAGGCCCGACACTTGATATCACATTAAGCGGAGAATAATTATATATATAACCTTTTTTGAGAGATATATTGGATTTTATCGGAGAATTTTTCATTAAATATTCAGCGGATATACATTTCGGCGGCGAATATGTCTTTAGCTATGAATACCGTTGGTCTCATTCAAAGGATAGATGTATTAAATGTCAAATATTTGTTAAGAATATTCTGCGAGCAATGGAGGAGAGAGGAAAAATTGTTAGACTAGTGGAGAGACCCGAAGAAATTGACAGCAAATGTCAGACAAGGCTTTCATAGACAAGGATTGAGTCGCAGATTGGGAGCAGAACGGAGCCAACCATTCACTCGGAGCCAAACCAGAGATGAGAGAAAACACATTTCCCAACCATAAGCTATCAGTTTTTGTGTGCCAAAGGAAATAGTTGTCAAAAATTCTTATCTCCTGTTTTGTGAACATAATTTACATTTTTTGACATCACTTCAAACTATAATTCAATATCTTATTAAATATCTTATTATTCATTTGATATCGCAGTTTGTCAGTCAATACCCTTTTATCGGCAATTTGTAATACGATTATACCTCAAACAAAACCCCAGTTATAAAACCACTTTTTAGTTCAGTGGCGAACCCGACCAGACATGAGACGAGAGACACGCCGTCACCGAAAGCCATATCACGGCTAATGAGATACAGCCTCTCAGACAATGGCCTTTCGACGCCTCTGTGTCTCGCGTTTCAAATTAATTTTAATTAGCTTTCGGTCGCTTCCAATCCAATCCGACCAATAAGACCGACCGAGTCTATGGTGTGTCATATCGGCTGATCGTTGGCCCTAATTCTGTGCCAAAACATATTTTCGTCAGACAATAGAAAGCCAATCCATTCTGAGCGAGGCAGTCAACCACTCTGACAATGGATTGGCCCCCATTTGGCCCCGAATTATCCTCGCAATAGCTAGCTGATCTATCTTGATGAGTTGTGTGCGCTGCCAGAGCTGTACTGATAGACGAATTAATAAGTGTTGGCCATAAGGGCATCAATTCTTAAATTTCCATTACTCTCCTCTTTTCAGATCATATTCTCCAAGAATTTATTGTTTGACATCAAAACTAATTATCTTCTAATAACACACATATCAGGAGCCGAGTGTCAGACCTATTACCGGACCGACTCGTATGCGACGGCACAATGAAATTGAAGCGTCTCTTCGATTATTGCCTATAAATTGTTGAGCACTAGTCTTCTGGTCTTCTGGAGCGGTGATCGAAGTCGTTGTTGGCGTTCGCATGACATCAAACACTGCATAACACTGTTTGCCGGCCGAAGCCATAGCCATGAAAGGGCTCGCATTCATGCAGTTATGTCACGCAATATCGTTGACACTGTTTGTCCACTCGTTTTATGCCGACTCTTCACTGCAGTCGTCGTTAGTTCCAATTAGTTTTATGGCCAATGACTATCGCAATAATACCAGGAATAAACAGACGGCTGACGAGTGGACCAACACTTCCAGCACTGCCACTTGTCCGGCCAAATGCAAATGCCTCTATCAAACATCTAAACTCGTGAGTACACCATCAAGTACCATTATTATTCTTTTGCACATCTCTAATGTTACAATGTTGCATGGTTACACTGTGCTTGCCACTTTTTGCCAATTGACTGCTCGATCGATATCTACTAATTAAGTTTGCGAACAGAAATACCGACAGAATTTGCACACACAGTGAACCAATACAAACCTCTCCCTCGACACAAATACCCCTTTCATTAGGAGTCAAACGCAGAAATAACTGGCATTTTATTTGGTTTGTATAGTGATAGAGTAGAGCTCAACCAGTTAGCAACTGGAAGGAGCACCAAGCTCACACAAGAATTACTAATAGGGCTATTTAGACATCTGCTTTCATCAGAAAAGTTGTCATTTAAAATATAAATTATGAATTATGCGCTTGTCAACTTGTAGGAAAAGCTGTATACTTGGTTAGTGAACAAGTTAGGCGCAGCCGACTTGATTGGACAGAATTAATGCGATGTAGCGATTGTAGTTTGGCTCAGTTTGTCCCTCAGTTTGTCCCTTGGCAGTCCCTAATTGAAAGCTATTCTAATTCGGCGCCGAATTAATTAATCGATTCCATGGCTTTTGGGTCTAATGTTTTGCTGGCTTTCACTTTTGTTAGTGTTCTGTAGTTCGCATTCATTTCTCACAATATTTCCACTGATTTTTCGGACCAAAAACTTTTAATTTCACGGATTCGTTGCCAAACACTTCACTAATGATCAGTGAGTCTAGAAGTTTGTGGCGAAAAATTGAAAGGCGAATGAAACGACTGAAACAGAGGATTGGAACACGAGTTTTGGCGACTAATTAATGTGCAAATAGTAATTGTATTTTCACTCTAATTAGTGGGTCGTCGGGAAGTTATTTAAACAAATGGCGGTTCGCGTCCTGTCGTTTGGCGTCGGTATCGGTTCGGTTCGTTCGGTTCAACCAATTTTTTGCGATGTCTTAATTAAACTAATAAATCATTTGCTTGTAAAACGAGTCAATTCGGTGCTGGCGTTGACATTCCTATCGTCAGCTCAGATGCTTTTGAATTAATCTCTGATCAATAGAGTCGTATTCGTCGAGCCATTGAACGAATCTCTTCAGAATGATCGCGATCACAATACACAAGGAGTAATCAGAGTGTTCCGAGTTTTTATATTGCAATCGATGAGCGATGTCTGACAGAGGAAGTCAATTCGCGTTAAGACGGTTTGTCTTAACCGCGATTTAGAAATTGGTGCGCGAACTAGGTTTGGATTAAACCG
>JAQGBE010000382.1:0-19706 GCA_034698225.1 Scheloribates latipes | reverse complement strand
AAAAGACACCGAAAAAGGCGTAAATGCAGTGAAATGTCATTCATTGCTAACAAACGGCTCTTTTCAGAGCCAATAATTTTTTGGAGGAAATGAACGGAATTTAAATATCGAATTAATTATTTTGTAAATGAAGTAAAATAAAACAATTTAAGGTAATATTCAGCTCAGTTTAGCTCATTTGTTTCCACCGCATCCGCACACAATTATTATAAATTCGGGCAATCTTGGGGTTTTAAACAGGAAACAGTTCATTACTTTTCATATTTTAAGATAGAATTTGCATTTTATTTGTTTAATGCCTAGATAAAATAAAATAGTGGTCATCAACCAAAATATCGGTACATTTTTTCAGTTAAGTCAATGGTTTGAACAATGAATCGATAATTTAAGTGAATTTCATATATGATTTTTTGTGAACAACAATCAGTGTTTCGTTTTGGTCACCGAATTGCTATATCGAAACACCTCAGACCTCAGCTCAGGTGTTCCATAATAATCAAGTCGACGACCCAACGAGAGACTGATCTCTGATCAGAGCAAACCACTCATTGAGCGCTACAAATAAGGCAATAATCAGTCCTCAAAATAAGCGGAATCTCTTTTGGATCTAATAACCAAACTGTCGATCAAATCTTTTAAAAGACCTGAACTTTTTGCGTCACTAATTATTTTCTGAATGGCATCGGATTTGTCATTTGGTTTGATTGGTTCCGTTCGTTCCGGATTAGAACCGATGGAGAACTCGCCAGAAGTGGAGAATGAGGGCGAAGTCAGGTCTTCAGGAGATTCTAATGAATGAAAATTATTAGTCGATTGCGTGCCTGAGATCTCATTCAACGATATATTCGCCACTCGAGAGTCAGCAGAAGAATGCAATGGGTTTCCATCGATCGGGTCATCACTTTGTCCCTCACTATTCAAATCCATTGAATCCCATTCAAGACTAGGAGTTTGTGGTTCAGTGTTGATGACGTGGAACAAGTCGTTTGTGTCGGCCTCTGATGTGACACTGGAGTCGATGCCTGGACCCAAACTAAACATCTTGGGATCGAACTTAACATTCGATTCTCTCACATCATATATCTGGCCATCGATTTCGGAAACCGATTGTTTTATGTCTTGGATCTGATCCAGAAGTTGTTGCAGTTTGGCCACAGTCTTGTTGCCGATGCTGTCCATTGAGGTTCTGAGCCAACTCTCGCTGTCGTCGCTCACTACAGACATATCCAGAGCGTCCGAATGGTACGAATAACTCATCGGGTTATTCAGGTCTAGACTTAATGACGGTCTGAGAAATGGCGTCGAACTCAGCAAACTCTGTCCATTGACCGGTGATATCGTTTGGTGGAGAAGATCTGCAATTTCGTCGATTGGCTCTTCGTTTGTCACAATTTGTTGGTCTATAGGTATTGAAAAGCCAAACGGCGATCGTCTCCTCCTTTTGCTCTTCTCGGACATCCATTTGTAATACACTAGAGATCCGACTCCGATGAGGACAACCAGCGATGAGAGGGTCACTACAAGAACAATCGTTTAAAGCAATTGATTGGTCGACAAGTTATCATTCAAAGTAAACCTTCAGCGATAGGATTGTCTAACAAGTGTCCGCATTTGGGACAGAGAGTGGCCTTTGAGTCGACAAAGAGTGAGAACTGGACTGAAGTGACCGACACTTTGAAGTCAGAGACCGAAAACATTGGAGCCTTTGTGAGCCGACCAGAAGTGTCTCAGACGGCTCTCAATGGCAAACATTGACCGATCGATACACAGCTTCTCAGATACGGCACAAAAGCTTAACTAAGCTTTTGCCAAATTCAGCTCATCTCGACATTTGAGTCAATATATGAGTTGTTGATTGCAAAACAATTGGATTCCATTCTCGTTGTTTGCAATAATCAGTGACAATGACAATAACAATGAGAACAACTCGACTGCCAAAGAGTGACATTTGTCTGCAGTGCAGTGGATGTAAACAAATGAGTGACAGAGACAGAGAGTGCGCCTGTGCTCGGATGCATGCCTGTGCTGAGCAAGATTAAATACTCGTTAAGTCGTTAAACAATTGTACTTGTCGCTTTCATAATATTCTAGGTTTAGTTGCAGGTCATGATGGATCATCGAAGATAAATACCATTTTGAAAATCGGAATCACAATGTTAAATTTAGGGAAATGGGCCCTTAGTCTTTTGATTAGAATTATATTTATAACTTGTTTAAATAGAACCGTTAATTAGAACTAACACGATATGCGGAGAGTAGCCTAGATAAAGCCCAAAATTGATCCTAGATCAACTGTACTACAACTCTAACGTATAGTGCAACTCTAATGTGCAACAATTGTCCAGACTTTTGGTCAGACCATTGTCTGTGAGGAATACCTAGATTTTTCAATTGACATTTTGGAAGCGTGTCGATTGAAAAAGGGCTGACCAAGAAGGAGCCCCTCGGGGGAGCCCGGCTTAGATAGTGATACTGTGCGGCCAAAACGGGGTACGGAAGGGAACAGTTTGGTAGGGTCTAGTAAATTGAGTTTAAATAGTTTAAATAAAGTTTAGTTATAAAGATAGACATAATTCAAGCTGAATTTGAATAAACACAAACCTGGTGATAATTGACTGTACATTCTATTACATCACATCTCGATTGCAGACAAATCCAATGTTTTCAAAGTCAAGTCCACTTCAATAGATGGGATCAAATGCCGCCAAAGAGACACAACACAGAAGTCTGTTTGAAAATGAGTTCCAATCGCTGATTGGCTCGTCATTAGTAATGGCTTAGCTATATATGAGTGACATTAAGTTTGCTAATTATCTGATTAGCCAACGAGTGACCACTTCTGTAGATCCCGATGACTGACATGAGTTGATATGACAGGTGAGGACCGGCGGTGACCACACTGTGGCCACTTGTTGACCGTCGATGTCTGACTGATGCCTTATGTCAGACGCTATTTATGAATTGTCTTTATGTTTGTTGACGTTTATCGATGTCCGACACATGTCTATGACTCCAAGAGATGATGGATCTGTTCGACGTGTTTGACGCGGACCAGTCGGCTCAGGTCGAGACCGGGTCGGACAAGAAACGCAAACTAGAGTCGGACGACACTCAAGAGTGCGATGATCTGATCAATTCGGTGATTGGCCAAAGCGAACCGACGCCGCGGACAGACGAGAGTGAGGCCAAACGAATCAAGTCTGTCGACGATGACATCCAGATGTCTGATGACATTGAAATTGTCGAAGAAAAGAGCGAACCTTTTGTCGCCAAAACTGTTTGCCACGAACTTGAAAATCGCGGCTCTTGTCTTCACGAAGTGGTCACTCCTGTCGATCTCGAGTACGTCGCGCTTCGGGAACCACAGGCCAACGATGACTACAAACCAGCTAAAGAATATGAATTCGTTTTGGATCCGTTTCAGAAGGAAGCGATTCTCTGCATTGACAACAACCAAAGTGTTTTGGGTGAGTCTGCCGTTTGTGGCCTCGCATTCGGCGATCAACTAATGAAGTGCTGTATTCCAGTGTCCGCTCACACGTCGGCGGGAAAGACCGTTGTGGCCGAGTATGCGATCGCTCTGTCGTTGCGAAACAAGCAGAGAGTGATATACACGACTCCTATCAAAGCCCTGAGTAACCAGAAGTACAGGGAATTCCACGAAGAATTCCAAGACGTGGGGCTGATAACCGGCGATGTGACCATAAACCCGACGGCTTCGTGTCTGATAATGACCACTGAAATTCTGCGACTGATGCTCTTCCGTGGCAGCGAGATAATGCGCGAAGTGGGCTGGGTCATTTTCGATGAGATCCACTACATGCGCGACAGGGAAAGGGGTGTCGTCTGGGAAGAGACCATCATTTTATTGCCAGATTCCGTTCATTACGTCTTCCTTTCGGCCACTATTCCTAATGCCCGACAGTTCGCCGAATGGATCGCTCACTTACACCATCAGTCATGTCATGTGGTTTACACCGACTTCAGACCCGTTCCTCTCCAGCATTATATCTACCCTTCAGGAGGAGATGGTCTGCATCTTGTCGTTGACGAAACTGGAAACTTCAGAGAAGACAACTTTAATATCGCGATGAATGTCCTGCAAAATGCCGGCGACGCGGCCAAAGGGGACTTCGCGATGAGGGGTCGCAAAGGAGGCATGAAAGGTAACAATGGGTATAATGAGTCTTCTTTAGATTGGTATTAAATGAAATTTGCACAATTGAAAGGTGACTCCAACTGCCTCAAAGTGATCCGAACCATAATGGAGCGCAACTTAGCCCCGGTCATTGTGTTCAGCTTCAGTAAGAAGGAATGTGAGGCCTATGCGCTCCAAATGAGTAAATTGGACTTCAATTCAAGTGAGTGCCAGTTGTGGACACATCTGAGATAATTAAACAATTGGTCTCTTCAGACGAAGAGAAGGATTTAGTGGATGAAGTGTTCAACAACGCGATTGACGTTCTCAACGACGAGGACAAGAAGTTGCCTCAAGTGGAGCACATTTTGCCACTTCTGAAACGAGGCATTGGTATACATCACAGCGGACTTCTGCCGATCATCAAAGAGACGATTGAGATCCTGTTCGGCGAGGGTCTGATCAAAGCCCTGTTCGCCACCGAGACGTTCGCGATGGGCCTAAACATGCCGGCCCGCACTGTCGTCTTCACCAACGCTCGCAAATTCGATGGCACGGACTTCCGGTGGCTTACTTCCGGCGAATACATTCAGATGAGCGGAAGAGCCGGCAGAAGAGGTCTCGACGAAAGAGGAATTGTCATACTTATGATTGACGAGAAGATGAGTCCTTCTGTCGGAAAGGATCTGATTAAAGGAAAACCCGATCCGATTAATAGCGCTTTTCATTTGACTTATAATATGGTTTTGAATTTGCTTCGCGTCGAAGAAGTCAATCCGGAGTATATGCTTCAGCACAGCTTCTATCAGTTCCAGCATTACTCGGAATACCCGAAACTCGTCCAAAGTTTGTATAACTAGATGTGCACTCAATTGGTTATTCACACAGTTTGTCCTCACTCACAGAATTAGACCAATTGGAGAGTCAATATAATAGCATACAAGTATTGGACGAACAGAGTGTCGGCGATTACACCAAAATCAAGTGCCAGTTAAACGATTTGACGCAGACTTTCTTGCGTTACTTAACTGATCCCAAATATATCGTTCCCTTTCTATCAGCCGGTCGTCTCTTAAAAGTGAGACTTACCTATGAAATTGCGATTTTGAAAATACTAATAATGTTTGTCTTATAGATTGTTTCCAACGAAGGAGTAGACCTCGATTGGGGAGCTGTTGTCAACTTCAACAAAAAGGTGGCCAAAAAGCGAATGTCTAATCCGGCACTCGAAGAGTCCACTTCCTATACGGTCGACATTTTGCTAAATTTGGCCAAAAATATTGATCCAAAAACAGATTCGATTCATCCGCCAAATGATGGCGAAAAGGGCGAAATGAAAGTCGTGACCATCTCCTTGTCGAACATCACTCAAATCAGTTCCATTAGAATTTTTATACCACAAGAACTAAGAAATTATGATAACAGACAATCGGTGCTCAAGTCTATAACCGAAGTGAAGAAGCGATTTACACAAGAAAACAAAAAGACAAAGATTCCTCTCTTGGACCCAATCGAAGACATGAAGATCAAAGACAGAGAGTTCTTGTCGATCGTCAAAAAGATAGAGTCATATGAAAAACGGTTCGAAAAGTATTCGAATATCGATTCGAAAGCAATTAAATTGTTTGAAAACAAAATGGAAATCTCGGAGAAGATTAAGAAAGTGAAACACGACTTGAAAAAGGCTCAGAGTTTGCTCCAAATGAATGAACTCAAGTGCCGTAAAAGGGTTTTGCGGCGAATGGGATATTCCACGGGTTCTGATGTGATCGAAATCAAAGGTCGCGTCGCCTGCGAGATAACCAGGTATTGAACCGTTCAAACCGATCGGCCATTCATTGTCATTGACGTTGTTTTTCATTCAAAGCGGAGACGAATTACTTTTGACGGAAATGCTATTCAACGGCGTCTTCAATGACCTAAACGTCTACCAAATATCTGCACTTTTAAGTTGTTTCGTCTTCGAAGAGAAGACCCAACAGTTGCCGAAACTGACCGACGAGTTGGCCAAACCGTTGCGGACAATGCAGGAGTTGGCCAAACGAATCGCCACCGTTTCGATCGAAGCCAAACTCGATTTGGACGAAACCAGTTATATCGAGAAGTTTAAGCCCAACCTAATGGATGTGATCTATTCCTGGGCCAAAGGCTCGTCGTTCGCCCAGTTGTGCAAAATGACCGATGCCTTCGAGGGATCGATCATTCGGTGTATGCGCCGGTTGGAGGAGTTGTTGCGTCAGATGTGTCAGTCGGCCAAAGTGATCGGCAACACCGACCTCGAGAACAAGTTCGCCGAAGCCATTAAACTCATCAAACGAGACATCGTATTCGCCGCCAGTCTATACCTCTGATCTGTGTGACCAGTGACCTCACCATGCTCAACTGTGTGCTCGTTGCTCGTTCATTTGTAAACTATTTAATTAATAAAATTAGGATTTCATGCAAATTAATTGAATGATAGCTTGTCATTATACAGGCAAATCTCTTCCGAGCGCATTGCCCACATTGGAGTGTGACCTATCAAGATAACATTTAACCGTTAATAGTGGCGAATGCCATGAGAATTAAATTGAGCATGGTTGTGGTTGGGGTTGTGCTTGTGGTTGTGCTTTATTGCACAGCCACACCATCTATGGCCACGCAATCGTCAACACTGCAAAAGCAGTGGTCAGATGTCGCCACTCATGTCTGCCACCCATGGCTTGCACTGCAAAGCAAAGAGTCTTTCCTTTTCCGCAACCAATGAATACAAACGTGTTTTAAACCGACCATTGATTGACATTTCCCGTAATTCACTGAATTTAATCGCAACCGAAGCCGAGAGTGTGCAGTAATGGCGGTCGGAAAGAACAAGGGTCTGGCGAAGGGCGGCAAGAAGGGCGTCAAGAAGAAGGTGGTGGACCCGTTCACCCGCAAAGAGTGGTATGACGTGCGGAGTCCGTCGATGTTCGCCGTGCGGAATGTCGGCAAAACTCTGGTCAACAAAACACAGGGCACTCGCATTGCCTCCGAAGGTCTGAAGGGACGGGTCTTCGAGTGCTCGTTGGCTGACCTCCAGAACGATGAGATCGCTTACAGGAAGTTCCGGCTGATTGCCGAAGAAGTCCAGGGAAGAATGGTGTTGACCAACTTCCACGGCATGGACCTGACCACTGACAAGTTGCGCTCGATGGTGAAGAAGTGGCAGACACTGATCGAGGCCAGCGTCGACGTGCGCACTACCGACGGCTTTCTGCTGCGCGTCTTCTGCATCGGCTTCACCCGCAAGTGGCCAAACCAGGTGAAGAAGACCTCCTACGCCCAAAGTACGCAAGTGCGCCAAATCCGCAAACGTATGACAGACATCATCAGCCGCGAGGTCCAGGGCAGTGACCTGAAGGACGTGGTCAACAAACTGATTCCCGACTCGATCGCCAAAGACATCGAGAAGTTGTGTCAATCGATATACCCGTTGCACGACGTGATGATCCGCAAAGTGAAGGTCCTTAAGAAGCCTAAGTTCGACATCGGAAAGCTCTTGGAACTGCACGGCGAGGGCAAAGGCACGGCATCGGCACCGGTGGCGCCCGGAGAGGAGCCCATGAAAGTGGACAGACCTGAGGGCTACGAACCGCCCGTTCAGGAAAGCGTTTAAATCACTTGAGTTGTATTCGATAATAAAATAAGTTTTGAATTAAACTCGACTTTATTTAATCAAATTTATCGCTAGAGGTTATAGAAGTAACACAAGTGAAGAGTTTTGGGTTTACAATCGGTTTCATCAAACAAATTGAAGTTAATTACAATGAATAGAATAAATGGTCGGTTGGTTGAGGTTCGGGCCAATCGACTAGTCCTGGAAGTGATGGTTAACCACAATTAGTAAACTCGAGTCTGAATTAGTGAACAATTATACCGAATCTGAATCTGAAGATAAATCCTTTGATTTTTTAGCCTTTTTCGGCGGGCGGTCAGAGTCGGAGTCACCCGAATCGGAAATGACTTCTTTGGATTTGACTTTTGTGGCCTTCTGTTTCGACTCTTGGTCCGAATCCGAGTCAGATTCAGACTTATTCTTCTTGGGTTTCTTGTGTTTGCGGTCGGACTCACTGTCATCGCTGTCATCGCCTCCTTGTATCGCGTTCTCGATTTTGGGCAGAAGAGTCTTGAATTTGTTCCACTCGTCCATCGAGAGACTGATGCCCTTCTTCGTCGGTTTGCGGTCTCCGCTGTCATCGAAGTAGAACTCGCGAATGTCGACCCGAACCTGTCCGCGAAACTCGGAGACCGAGACGAATCGGTTTTTGTTGAGTTGGAACGCCTTCGACGAGTTGTCCACATCGAGCGGTTTGGATCCTCGGCCGCCCGAAGACCTGCCCTTCCATTTGTTCGACATGTCGATCACAATCGGATCAATTGATGGCAATCGGGTCGCAGACTCTTCAGTGATCACTGATCACTAACTGATTTGACTCAACGCTCGTTTGAACTCTGAGTCAACGCAACGTTATTTGTGGGCAAACTCTAAGCGCTTCGGATTCGGACGCAGACTCGCATACAGTAAGACCTGTTTGGCTGACCTCAGGTCAGCGGTGACTGCAGTCTAGGCCTCAAACCAGTTGTCAAACCAAAGCCTCACCGAAACGCCAACAAAGCGTCAAAGCGTTTGTCATCCATGCAATTGAGACGACCCGTCGGGCCACACAATGCCCGTTCACTCGGAGGGACTGCTTTGTAGTGGTGAGCGTCGGAGTCGGAGGCCGTCCATAATCGACGCGAAGAGGCAGAGCATAGGCAGTGGTTAGGCCTGGCATCTGAGCCCTTGTCGACGGATCAGCTGCAGCTCTTCACCCGACTCGACCTAACCGTCGTCTTAGGCTTGTGCTCATTGCTCGCCACTAAGCGTTGCCAATGTCTCAGTGGTCGGTCATCGAGGTTTCGCTTTGTGCTTAATTGTGGTCCAATCGTGGTTTCCATGAGAAGCCCAACCAAGTGAGACAATGGTCGACCTGTCAGGCAATCCCGAGTCCGGCGGACCGATTGAGCACGGCTTCAGCAACTGGGTCTTCATTGTGCCCGCGCTCATCACTGGCGGCCTCATCGGTGAGTCTGATCTGACAGTGACAGTGACAGTGGCTGTGTCTGTGTCTCGCTCTTTGACTGCAATGGCAAAACAGGTGTCACTGAAACCGATGTCTAATTAATTAATTAATTAATGAGACAAATGTTGTGAGGAATCGATAGCGTAAGCCATGTCTGAAGTAAGCGCTCGCTTGCAGTTCGACACAGATATCAGTTCTTGATTAGTGGTTTCGATAGCAATACAGTTAACACTACTAAACGACTAAACGAATACAGAGTTTGTGTTAATTCAATACACGTTTGCAGTTCTCAGTTAAGGTCATTGAAATGTGTTAACTGTTAGACCGCTTCCAATACAACGTGTCTCTCAGCCGTCTATTTCTTGGGATCACTTACTTCTTGGGACCAGTTTTGCCATTCAACCACTAAAATGAGTGTATATTTGCTTCTGATTCTGATTCCGCTCCTAATTCTCGGTAATCCGTCGTTTGGTTGCAATGCGAACCTATTGTTCTAATTGTGAGTGTTTTCCGACCCATTATAGGCTTCTTCTTCTATAAACTGATTCAAAGTCTTTTGGACAAAGAGAAGAAACGCGAGGAGAAGAAGAAGATGAAGGCACAGAAGAAGGACACCATCAAGAAGAAGGTTAAATGAGGTGACAATCCTCTGCCACTGCTATCACATTCCGATTCTTCCAAATTGTCATTTTGTTCTTCTATTGAATTGAATTCAAATAAAGTATTTTTTTACTTTAATTTTAATTTTAAGACAAAATTATTATAAACTTATTTATTCAACTAATTTAACGCATAAAACATATTTTAATATTGTATACAACATATTCATTCTGCTAAACATCAAATGCTATTTATTTCTGAATCCAAGAGCCAATGAAATTAATTTTTATTTTGAATTCAATCCAAAAGACTAATAAAACTGAATGTCTATAAGTATTAGTGTTTATTACTCTACTAAAGAATTTTGAGTTTTCATATCTGGATTAGCGATTGTCTGATTATATTCCGTCGAGGATTCTTCAGTGAAGAGCTTCGACCAGCAAGATATTAGTTGGCTTAAAAACCTCCCTGCAAAAACTAATTGAAGTAATGCAACATGATCAAATCGACCTAATTCAACGTGGTTAACAAAAAAGATTCCAATCATTAATGGTCATAGATGTGCCATACAGACCAACAAACTAACAAAACTAGCAGTATCATTATTTGCTGCTCAATAAAATCAAATCATGTTTATCGATAAAATGAGCAGAGAATGTTTTACACTATCTAAGCCAGTTGACAAGCAACTGTTCAATTCTTATTTAGTCAATGTTAAAAAGTTTGTATCCGTCCAATGCATAATACAATAGATGGTCCAACTATTTTATCTGTTATTTAAATGCTAAATAGCAATGGTTCATATTGAATTGTACGCTTAAATTATCAAAATCGAATTGCATCGCCTTGGGAAACAATTATTGGTCAAATGTCCCATTGTAAATGGCATTATCATGACAATATCATGGGTACATTGGACAGGTGTAACGGTAACGCGTTTAGTCTGCGACAGTCTCTCTGCGCACACCTCTACTCAGCCAAGGCTTTGGTTTCCATTATTGCAAATTGCAATCACTATCCAAATGCCTATCGATATAAACAAGTATTGAATTTAAAGCCAATCAATTCACAGCACAATTAAGCTCTCGAGTGTTGATCCGATTGATCACTGGTCAGTGTATCGACAATGAGCGAGGTATGTATTGATTGATGACAGTCGCGGTCAACTGCAATGACGACAATGACTGATCACTTTCACTCTCGATGTCACTCCAGACCAAAGCGGACGACACTGTGGCCGAAGAGGCGGCCGCAACGGTGGCCGAAGCGAGTGCGGAGTCAGCGGATGGCCAGATGTCAGGTATAGATAGGGCCAGTGATGTGGCCTTCGATGACTCGATTGTTAAATTTGATTGTCTTCTGAATCGTTTGAATTTAGCCGTCAATTCAGGTAAGCGTTTAGTGCACTGACAGAGCAGTACTGCTCTGAAGAAGCCTTTAATTAAAGGATTATATGTTTGAAAAAACGCAGAGATTTTGATATATGAATGGAAGTAATGTATAAAACGGATGATTAAAGCAATGAATCGTTTAAACTCAAACACTTATACAATTACCCGAAGTCCCGGTCACTCGAGAAGTGGTAAAGTTATCAATGAATGAGACAACAAAATGATTGCAATTACTATATGTTTGCCCTATATCTAGGCCATTGTCTCAAACATATCAAACAATAAGTAAACAATTGCTGTCCAATTAGTCCAATCTTGGGATCACTTCCTCTTCACTTCAATTAAACCCTCAATAATATGTTTCACGTTTTGAAGTGTTTTTCTATTAATATCACACCAGTATAGCACCGGTACTATAGCCTCGGACATCGACTAATTGCTTTGTCTCTCTTGTAGCTACCGATCAGATACCGAATATCGATAACTATGTGCAGGGATACGGCTCTCAGGTATTTACCATATTTGCAAAGTATCGGATCTCTGCTTCGATTCAGTCAATTCAATCACTGCCGCCGTTTCATCACTTTTGTATTGGATATCATTGCAAACCAATTAATGTCTTTCTCTGCCATTTTAAGGCCAATTACGAGTATAATTATGATGAGAGCGTCGGTTATGGCGATTATTACAACTATTACTCTAACTATTACCAACAATTGCAAGCTCAAGGCAACCACTATGGCCAGCAACTGGCGCAACAGCAGACTATCGCCGCTAAGGCACACACCAGAGAATTGCTGAACAAAGCGATAGCCAAACATCAGTCCAAAGTGGACGCGGCTAAAGATGAAGAGGAAGAAGAGGGCCAAATACCGGCGAGTCCTCGCGCGCTCGGCAACAGATCTGACTCGCGGTCGACTCCTTTCGAGTCAAATCATAACTCGCCGTTTAGGAGTAAATCACGTTCTCGTTCTCGTTCGCCATCGCCTTCGAAAGAACGTGCGGCCGAATCTCCGTCGCGCCCCCGATCACGAAAACGGTATATTTCTCGTTCACGATCTCCAGACCGTTCCAGGTCTCCACGAAGACGACGACGTTCCCGATCACGATCTCGTAGTCCTTATTTCGGACCAATCATTAAAGACTACAGAAGAGGAAGGAGAGGTTTCGCCAGATATCCGCGCGGCGGTGGGTTTCGCGACCGCGGGGGGCGTTTTAGGGGCCGTTCCAGTTATGGTTCCGGTCATTACGGGTCACGAAGACATGAATACAGTCGCAGCAGAAGCCGTTCCGTATCCCCAAAGAGAAGGCATATCGATGTCAACAAAAATGACAACTCAGACGAAGAACAAGAAATGGATTCTAAAAATTGTGAGACACTGAAGCCTTCGGATATCAACCTGAGTGAAAGAAAATTGACTCAAAGCTTTTTGGCCATGTTGGAGGAGAAACAAAAACGGGCCAAAATGATTCCCATTGTGGCCAAAAGCGATAATTCTGAGTCCGCCGACGGCCGCCACGGGTTTGTCAATACTTTCGTCAATTCATTGGCCGGAAAGCAATCCGATTCTGGAAAGCATACACTGAGCTATGATCTGGAGAGCGAGGGCTGGCAAGTGGTCGACGACGCGAACTCAGACCACAAACACAAGTCAGTCGATGACGACTACAGCAACAGAGAGAACCAAAACGAGTCGTTCGACGACCACAAGTCGGCGAAGAATACCAACGATGAAGACTCGAGTTCTAGTGATCACAAAAGTAAGAGTAAACGCAAGAAATCGAAGAAAACGAAGAAACGCAAGAAAAAGAAAGTTTCGTCTTCTAGTGACTCGTCTGAGTCCGAGTCGGACAATGAGAACGCAGAGGAATCTGAGAACAAGAAAAAGTCGAAAAAGAAAAAGAAGAGTAAGAAAAAGAAGAGGAAAGTGTCGTCGAGCTCATCGAGTTCTGAAGATGAAGACAAATCGAGTTCTAAGAAGCAAAAGAAGAAGAAGAAGAGAAAGAAAGGTCAGACCTCGAGTGAGTCCGAGACTGAGGCCAAACCTGATGAGAGCGTTCCAATGGCTAAAGATCAAGAGTCTAATGGCAATACTGAAAACATCGCGTCGGCTGTCAATGATGACAAAGAGGTGTCCAAAACCAAAGACAAAAAGAAGAAACACAAATCGGATTCTTCTGATAGCGATTCAAACAAAAAGAAGAAAAAGAAAAACAAGAAGAAGAGTTCAAAGAAGCGGAAACATCGGTCATCTTCGAGCTCGAGCTCCGACTCTTCTGATTCCAGTGATTCTGACTCCAGAAAAAAGAAGAAGAAAAAGAAGTCAAAGAAAAGTAAGTCGAAAAAGAATAAGAAGAAGAATAAAAAAGATAAGACAAAAGTTAGCGATGAAAAGAAGAAGATTAAGCAAGAGGTTGAAGATAGAGAAGAGTCTGAGATTGTGGTCGTGATGTCTGTCGGCGAACCACCACTTGAGTTGAAATGGCCTAAGAAACTGATAAAACACACCCATTGTGTGCCTTCACTTCAATTCAGTATTAATCCGAAAGTGACAGTCAATGTCGACGACTTCAAAGAAGCCAAACCTCATGTCGGCCCTCATTCCAGTGGTCTGACGGCTGGCAGAGAGACCACGAAATTAGTCACAGAATACGAAAGATTTATGGATGAGTTGACTCCCAACGCACACAACGGTGTGAATGAAGATTATGAGTCTCTCGAAAACAAACTCAGAGACAAATTGATTAAAAATATGAGTGAAAGAAACGAAAAGCCAGATATCGTTACCTCATCCGAGAGAAGGGCTCTCGAAAAGCTAAAGAAACAGAGTTTACATTCCTATGATAACAGCGATCACAAGAGACAGGAAGACCTAAAATCTGCGCCTTTAAGTGCCTATTATTCTGCCAAAATCGAGAAGAGTTCGCCATCTCTTAAGTCTAGTGATAGCAGAGACTCGAAAAACAGTCGAAGTCAAGAGAACGACATCAAAAACAGCGAAGCAATCAGTCTTTCGCTTGAAGAGAGAGCGCATAAACACGAGACAAATCATTCCGAAGTTAAAGAGTCGGTGGAAGACCACAAGTTGACTGCTCAGGAGCTGTTGGAACGCGTCAAACAGAGGAGACATTCTTGCAAGGATAGTAAGGATAGCAAAGAGACCAATAGAGACAAAGACAAAGACAGACACGAGCCGAAGGGCTCCAAACAGTTGCCACACATCGGCAAATTGAAAGGTCCTCTCAAGAAGAAGAAGGGATCGGTGACCACCGCCAACGCCGACTCGACGCAAAACGCTTTCCTTTCGCAACCGATGGCTCTCGACATGAATTATGACTACAACTGGTATTACAATTATTACATGAACTCTGTCTACGGCGTCGGTCACTACCCGCAAGTGACTGACCCGGCGATGGCCTCCGCCTATTACGCCCAGTACTCGATGCTCACCAGTTATGACTACAACCAAAACGATCTGAAGGAATGGACGGCACAACAGGGCCTCACTCTCGACGACACCGCTCTTCAGGCACCCAATGACCCGATCAGTGATAATAATGTCCAAAACGAGTCGTCGTCTGTGACTAATCAAAATGATTCGGTGAGCACTGAAACCACAATTAATTAATTGATTGATTGGTTTAACCAAATAATCTAAATTTTGTTTCAGGAAACGCAACAAAATGTCATCAAAACCGAGAGCACGACTGACACGACCGGCACTGCCGACCGAACTGAGCCGAGTGGTGATGCGATGGCCACCACTCGACTAAAGCAGACGAGTGACCAATCAATAGAAGTGATGGTCTCAGCCACTGATTCTAGTATTCCTTCGGACGAAACCAAAGAGTGGACTGATTCGGCAACCAAAGTGATGGACACTCCCGGCATCTGGAGTGAGGTCGTGGCGCAGTCAGACGAGAGCGGACCACCGGTAGCGACACCCCCTCCGCCCCCATCACGACCTCATATGACTAAATTAGTTTCAGCAGAACCGGTGACTCTGCCCAATGGCCAGGTGTTGCCCGCCGGCACCAAACAAGTGGTGGTCCATCCCTACCCGACGACCGACTCTTTCAAGTTTACCGCTCAATGGTTTACCGAAGCATTTAATGGTCAGAACGCGACTGAAAGCAACACTTCTTAGGATTGCAATCATTCGGAATATTTTGTTCGGCTTTTCGTCATTATTTCGATATTTAATTCATTAAAAATGATTCGATAAAAAATAAGTTCATTTGAATAGAAACTAAACTAAAATTTTGTAAAATATTTAATTTTCATAATTAAAACGTAAAATACATTGAATTGCAAATCGACTCAAATCTCTGTATTCCTCGAGTATTTGTGGACGGCGTTGACGAAAGTGGTCACATGTGCCGGACTCATGTCGGGGTATATCCCGTGACCCAAGTTAGCGATGTATCGCTTGGTTCCGAAACTCTCGACCATCTGTTTGACCATTTCGTCGATGTCCTCGAGGTCTGCGTAGAGAGCGCACGGGTCCAGATTGCCCTGAAGACTGACCGACGGGCCCACTATTGCCCGGGCTTTGGTCGGGTCGATGGTCCAGTCAATGCTGATCACGTCGTAATTGGATTCACTCAGCTCTTGGAGGCCGTAGTGGACGTCTTTGGCGAACACTATCATCGGCACCGATGCAATGCCCGACTCGCGCAACGACTCTTTGACGCCGTCACTAATCTTCCTCAAGAATGGTAAACAAAATTCGCGGAACTGTTTGGGCCCTAAATATCCGGCGTTTGTGTCAAAGACCTGAAGCAATTGGGCGCCGGCTCTGACCTGACCGACCAAATACTTTATCACGACATCGGATAACGTATTCAATAGGTTTTGGCTCTCATACGGGTTCTGATACAACCATTTCTTAGTTTTGGACAAAGTCTTGGATCCGCCGCCTTCGACCATATAAGACATGAGAGTGAACGGCGCGCCCGAGAAGCCGATCAATGGCACCCGGCCTTCGAGTTTGTGTCGGGTCAGCGTTATGGCCCGATAGACGTAATCCAGTTCTTTGTCGACGTCCACCTCCGCGTTCAAGTTCTTCAGGTCTTCACACTTGTTGAGAGGGTTTGGTAGAACAGGTCCGACGCCGGCTACCATCTGAACTTCCATTCCCAGCGCTTGAGGAATGACCAGAATGTCGGAGAAGATGATCGCGGCGTCCAAATTGAAGCGACGGATCGGCTGAAGAGTCACTTCGGAGGCGAGTTCTGGAGTGCGGCAAACGTCGAAGAACTGGTGGTGTTGTCGGATCTGCTGGAACTCAGGCAGATATCTGCCGGCCTGACGCATGACCCACACGGGAACCGCTTCGGTGGGCAGTCCTGTGGCCGCTCTGATCATCAAATCATTCTTCAGTTCCGGGAAGTTGTGATCCATTTGTGAGACAATCAATGATTTGTTGTTTTCGTTAACGAACTGCGAAAAAGTGTTTTAAACCAAAAGCGCTTCCAATGAACACAAGTTTGGAAACACTTGTTGGCAGTCATTGAGTGATCGCTTCCGAGCGCTCACTCTCTCGACGCCACTGCAGACCACTGCCAACCGAAGGCCAGTCTCAGAGTCAGCTCTGATTGGCTCAGAATTTAGTGAAATGCCATTCAAACCACTATTTAATTAAGTTATCGATTGAAAAGTTAGTTAAAAGCTATTCAACTGTTGACTTAATTATTGATTTAATTGAGTCAATTTGATTATAGTTCAGTCGATTGACTCGATTGCAAACTTTCCGCTCCGTATCAGAATATCAATTGCAAGGGCACTACAATGGCAGCACTCACTCACAGCCTGGATGTAACCAATAATTAATTACTTTTGACATTAGATTACTTTATAAATCTGTATCTAATCCATTACATAGTATAATAGATAACTTTATTCTGTATCGCTGTTAGATTATGTTCTGTCCTCACCTATGCTTGATTCGCCAATTTTCAAATGAGTCGCTTGGAAAGAAAGGCCAAAATTATAAGTGAGACCTGGAGCCAAATGCCCGCAATCAGCCAATATCTGTAACTTTTGGTTTGCCATCACTTATATCGGTTCTCAATGTCGAAAAGTATCGTTTTTTAAGTCGAGAGCAAAGTTCAATAAATTCTTATCTTAAAACCAGTGGTGCCCAAGAAGGGGATAGAGTGGTCTTTCCCTGTGAAATTTTTTTTGCGACTCCCCCTGTTTACCCCTGCCTCCCGAGAAGAAAAATTTCTGCGGCACGATTAATTAAGTTGAATGTTTGAAGTTTAACTGGATTTAAACCGGATTAAATCGTGATTTAAACTGAATTTAGCCACAATTAAACTTAATTAACGTTAAAATAACTAAATTAACGCCGAAATAAGCCTAAAACCAAAAGAACGACCTAAATCGGATGTAATTTGGCTTAATTTAACTGGTTTTAGCAGAAAATGGGCAACAACAAAAACATAATTCCCTGACCAGAAAATTTGGCCGACCCTCCCCCTCCCCCGGCACCACAGAGCTTGGGCACCACTGTCTCAAGTCTCAAGATAAGACATATATTTTGTTGTTATCATTCGTAAGACTGAAAGACATTTTTTGAATACAAATCTAAACAAAAATCGGAAACCAATTGACTCATCGACTGACGACTGACTCAATGATTCCGACCGTTGTTTTGAGTCAATTGTCGTTTGCAGACAATGGTATCGATCGGCAGACCTCAGCCTCATCTCAACCGAGTCAGCCCTCAGTCGTACAAAGTTTGTGAAGCATTGGTCGCCGTCTTCGTGGCTGACATTGGCGTTGATCTTCACTTCTTTTCATATTATTCCCAATGAGATAGAAAACAATTCCAAAGATTGGAAACAGTTTTGTCAGAAAAGATGAAAATGAGATCCAATTACGAGTCGCTGAATGTGGGAGAAGAGGACCAACTGTTGATCGCCGGCTATAGACTCTCTAAGATCGGAATCATTCTCTTCGTTATTCTTGTGGTTCTCTCGGGAGGAATGCTTTTACTGATAATAGCCTGGAAGCCATCGGTCAGAGTGAGGATCACACACAAGCGGTGCACACTTGACCAAGCTAATGCCGTCCTCATCAAAGTATTCCCTATATTCAACTCAATCTTTGCTATCAAATCGATTAATCAGTTTTCATACCAAAGGACAGATTTGGCGGCGAATATGTCGAGACCGTGGAAATCCCTGCGCACAGCGTCAATGTTCCGGGCAATTGCATCCACTTCTTCCACAAGAAGATCAAGTACATCTGGCGTAACGAACTCAACCATTTCGTCAAATTGAGGTCAGTCTGCAGTCTAGTCCGAGTGGACAGTCTTGGTCTCAAATGGACTCCAATTATTGGCCATTCAGAGGACTCGAGTCTTACAAATGCGGTATTTTATACTCACTGATGGACGGACTGACCGGAGACGAGGCGTCGCTTCGCTCACAACTTTACGGACTCAACTCAGTGCTGATTGAAATCAAACCCATTTGGAAACTGATTTTAGAAGAGGTTTTCTTTCGATCCATTGATTCAATCAGCCATTCATTCATATTCATTGCTCCTCAGATAACGGGCCCGTTTTACCTTTATCAAATCTTCATATTCATAATATGGATGATTCAACTCTATTACCAATTCTCAATCTGCGTTCTTATGCTCTCGATATTTTCGGTTGGTCCCAATATGGCACCAGCATGGTGCATCTGCCATCATTTGCCAACCGTTATACCTTTGCTATCTATATGCTATTTTCTAGGTCTCTCTCCATGTATGGCAAACACGAAAGGTTTGCTTATTATTTCTTTGGAGAAAATACTGAATCGAGTGTTCATTCGTAGCAATCGATAGCATTGCGCAAAAAAGTCGATTCGGAATCGGAAGTAAAGCTGATAAGAGATGGAAGTGTTGTGAAGCGAATGTCCCGAGACTTGGTTCCGGGCGATGTGATCATGTTGTCGGTGCACAGCCAGTCATTCACCATGGAATGCGACGCTGTCCTCATGAACGGCAGCTGTAGCCTCGATGAAAGTATGCTCACCGGAGAAAGTGTTCCCATCTCTAAGGTTGGTCTCACCGACCACTACGACTCGCTTTACTCGCCGACGACACACAAGAATAATACACTCTTTTGCGGAACACAAGTACTCACCGTTCAGGCCATTGGCGACACATATGTAAAGGCAATTGTCGTCCGCACCGGTAAGTCTTCGCACTTGTTCTTCGTGTCAATATAAAGTCTGGCTTAACATTTGGGGCCGAACAGGCTTCTCGACGACCAAGGGCGAGCTGGTCAGGTCGTTTCTCTTTCCAAAGTCTCTTAATTTCAAATTAAAAATCGATTTAATGAAATGCATGACAATATTCCTGGCGTTTGGAATTCCTTGTATGGCATACACTGCCTATCGATTCTATTACCTTGGGGTATTTAATACTGTTTGTTTCATTTTCGAATTTAAAATTCGATAAGAGAGCAGTAGTCTAGATGTAGAGGTGGTTATAGC
>JAQGBE010000381.1:0-19745 GCA_034698225.1 Scheloribates latipes | reverse complement strand
CGTCGGTTCACAACATTATAATTTGAGACTTCTCTTGCATTCGAAGAGAAGATTGTTTGCGATAAGAATGAAATTTTCTCTGAAATACTTAGCGAAAGTAGAAATTCCTTTAAAGTTGTGTAGAAAAAACTTTTTAAATCGAATTATAAAAAATAAAACGAAAGAAAAAAGTGGAGATAAAGACATAAAGAGTTCTTTAACACCAACGGAGTTACGCAAAACTGTCTGATGTCTGGACTGTCGGCAGTGATGTGGAGGTGTTATGTCAGGTATTGTTCACAATGTGAGGTTAAGCTCGAGTAAAATTCGTTTGACACCTACAGCCAGATCTAACTCCAGGTCTAAATCGGCAAAAACAAAATCACAAAAATATCGATTGACTAAAGAGAGATACGAATAGAACATAAGGTTCGGTCTGTTTGAAGAATCCCTTCATTGACTAGAATGAGTGGTTCTCCGACTTTATCCCACTGTTTGTCCAAAACGAGGCAAAGAATCGTTTGAGTGAATTATTTATATTGTCGGGACATTTGAATAAAAAATGTCTGAATTAGGTTTTGTGTCGTTTGTACGCAAAACGAAATAATTCATTGCATTCAATGCTTACATATAGTTATGGATTTCAAATTAAATGAGCCGCGAATTCAATAGAGAAGCGCTGACCGGACTCTATCTTTCCGTCAGATATGGCAATCATATAAATGGCAGCTCAACGAAGATATCATATCGTCTTCGGATGCGCTCTCATAATGACAACCCATTTAAAGACGCTTTCCTTCAATGCTTTCCAACAGATTCGCAAAGTATTAATGCGTTTAACCATTGAATACAATGAATGATAAAATAGAATAAGAATTTGAATTTAAATTTAAATTTAACTTTTGATCTGAAACTGAAACTAATGTTTACTGAAATTGTTTTATCCGATTATTCGATGAGTCGATCGCCGGTATAGAAAACCATTTGGCGCTCAAACTCACGATTGGGTTGACTCGAGCCAAGTCTAGACCCGATTCTGTGTTCGAGATCTAAGAGTTGGTGAGAATCGCCAAAAAGTTTTCATTTTTTGCATTTTTTGACTATACATGTGTTGAGCACCGAATGTGTCGGCGAAGAGTCGAACCTCTTTGTGATCGATATGCGCTGCCGACGAAATCCATTAGTTCTGAGATCAGTTATTTTTCGCCAGCAAAATGTTGTCAAAGCTTTTGTTTTTCATTCGGATTTATTTTTGTTTTAAATATACTTTGTTTTTAATTATCTCAACGATTGATGGAAATAATTAATTCGAGCGCATTGTCAGTATTGTCAGAATTGTATGACAGATAATGGCCAACATTTATCACTACCAAAAACAAGATTTTGTGCCACATATTTCATTTTGACCGCTCTTTCACTGTCCATATTGTCGTCTCAATTGACTCGTCAACCATACAAATTGAGCCTGGCTCATCTCACTGCTCTCCTTTGCCTTTGCCTGGCTTATAAATGACAATCTCGTTGACTGCCAATGTTAGCACTTATTGTATCCGCTCTTCGATAACATATTTTGTATATAATTTTCTTAAAGGGTGTTAAACCAGAATCGGATCACAAATCTATCGGAAGACAACTTCTGGCCTTTGAATGGATTGAAGAGGCTTTGGATTAATGACAACCGACTCAATGAAGTGCCGACACACGTCTTCAAAGCGCTG
This sequence comes from Scheloribates latipes, assembly GCA_034698225.1. Classification (NCBI taxonomy): domain Eukaryota; kingdom Metazoa; phylum Arthropoda; class Arachnida; order Sarcoptiformes; family Scheloribatidae; genus Scheloribates; species Scheloribates pallidulus. The sequence goes on along the minus strand of JAQGBE010000381.1, from coordinate 18,048 downwards.
CCAACACTCGAAGCGCTGTAAGTATTGATAAATGGTTTGAAAATTTCATTTTAAAATTGTTCACTGATTCGTGTCATTCGCTAATATCATTAATATATCGCACATAACGTAATAATAATGTGAATTACGGATTGGATTTTAATTTGTGAGCAATTGTCGAACCATTAAAACTAGATTTGCAAACAATTAGTGATGTATTTCAAGCATTAGATTCAAAAGCGATTCCATTGTATTGTTTTCACTTCAGACGATTCCAAAGCAGAGATTTGCTTTGGATTTGACGACACTTTCAGCGAATGTTTGAGTTGTGGACTCATTCGGAGCGACACAAATGAATGTCTCCGATAATATCGAATAATAAATTGGGTTTCACTCCGGAGAGACATATCGTCGCAAAAAGTATTTCTATTTATAAAAGCATTGCTCGCTTTGGAGTCAGTCTTCGCTCAGATTGAGAATAGAATTGAAAAATATTGCGAAGCGTTAAATAGAATTCGCTTTTTCTTCACAAATAAAATGCACCGAAAAAAGGAAATGGATTTTCAACGCGATATAACTGTATTTTTGTGTTTATCGCAGGAGTATTGCCAACAATCAAATCAAAACTATACGCGACTTCTCATTCAAAGGACTGACACGTCTGGCAATTCTGTGAGTATGGCATTCGAGCGAAGAATTATTGCATTGAATTATTGAACAGACGGTTATTGAGTTAACTGATGGGACAAATTGATTATTGGCTTTTAATTAATTGAAAATTACTCCAAAATTAACGCTCATTTAACAAATACCAAGAGACTAAGTGATGGCCCATAAGTCACGACAATATCTAATTTAAATAATTTAATTGAATGCATAAACCCTTCGACGAGAGAAAGCGATTAATTTTGCGGATATTTTTGCTCTTTTTATGATATATAGCCTATGATTGGAAAGGTTTGGCTCATTATTTGTGTTCTCATCTATTATGCAAATAATCACATTTGAAAGTCAATGTTTGCGCACTATTGCAGAGTCTTAGCGCGTAATTAGATTAAAATTGATTTCGCTCTTTGTTTTACAACCAATTGTGACATTTTATTGGCGCGAATGTCACACATTGTTTGCCTCCATCGAGATATTTGTATTAATAATTTAAACCTAATTCTCGAAACCCATTTCCAGTGATATCCAGAACAACCGAATTGAAGTCATTGAAGAGTTGGCTTTCGATGGACTCGAATCACTCGAAATATTGTGAGTTTTGGTCTCATATCTAAAACTTTTTATTTATTTGTTTTCTCCTTCGACTACACAACGCATAAAAGTATTTCTCAAAATAAAAATATTTTATTCCAAATACTTCTCTTTTATTCGATTGGATATAAAAGGATCGAAAATAAAGAGAATTAAGAGTTCTAAAAGCATTTTCTATGAAAGAATTTTTGGGTTATTCCAGACGAAAGAATTAAAAATTGTTTTCTTTTTTGATGAATTAAACGTCAAAAACAACAAAATTTTAATAAATGATACAAAAATTTTGAGTTTATATTTAGAAATAGTTTGCATTTTGAGACACATTTTCATAACGCACTCAGAAATTCAAAACACAATCAGTAAATGTTTTTAAGACTTCATTAATCGTTACTTTTGTTTGCCTTAAATATAGAGAAATAAACGACAATTCACTGAAATCACTGCCAAAAGCCGTATCAAAGTTGCGATCATTGCGCGAATTGTGAGTCAAATATTCGTAAAATATTTTTTGATTTTGATTTCGAGTATTTGACGACCGGATTGTGTGCGTGAAGAACGTTGGCCAACAACCAGATAAATCACCTTGATGACAGATCGTTCGCCGGCAACCGTTTTCTCACAATACTCGAGATAAAAGGCAATCCCTTGGAATCGGTCGCAAACAACGCATTCATTGATTTGCCATTTCTTAAAAAGCTGTGAGTTTTGCAGTAAATTGCTTTGAAATGATTTATGGCTCACATATATCGCGGTAAAACAATTTAAACAAATAATATTTGTGTCGCAAATGCACCCAAACCGAGATGTTATTGATGTTGAATCGATTGTTCCAATGATTGACCCCATGTTAAGACATTTCAATGATCAAATCCATTTAAAGGCCAACTTTCCAGCAAAATGTTCGATACTTTTCGATATTAAACACAGAAATAGTTTTTGTGACAGACTTTACGAGCAATCAATGAATAGGATATCAGTGCCGAGCAGTGGGTCCGCAATCGATGCCAGCCTTCAATTGAATGGCTATCGGACACTAAAATCAATTCTTTGGACGACATGTGAACTAACGGTCCGACAGTCAGACGAACGCAATATTTTACGAGTGAACCGAAGAATAAATATCTTTTCTATAAATTGGAAAATCTATAGCAAAGAAGAGTTGGGGCCGAGAGTGAGAGTGAATGTGGAGTTGAGTTGAATGTCCCGAATGGTAGCGATATAACCATAAAATGAATTGAAACCAATGGAGAGTTTCGCAACCAATTGCCGGAGACATCAATTGCCTCGAAAACACATTCGCTTTCAATCCAATGCCAAACTTATTAACCAGACATCCAGGCATATGTCTGGGACCTGCCCACTGCGCCAGGCCAATTTTGCTAGGAGATAGGAGAGATATTCAAATAAATTAAAATATATTGAAATTGAAAGACGAGTTTGTGCGAGATAAGGCTGCTCTGGCCAGAAGACAGAACAGCATTAGTTGGAGAATAAATGGATGCAAAGATTAGTTTGTTTTACGGTCGACAGATATGTTGAGCCGTCAGTCGAGAGTCAATTCATTACTAATGCAAATGTTTTGTATGTATGGTATGTAAAGAACTCTCTCAGAAGTGGGTAAACTGGAAGAGTTGCCGAACTTCTCGGGCACGTCAGCTCTGGAACACCTGAAGATCGACAGATCGCGACTGAAGCACATCCCGGACTCGTTGTGCACACAAAGCCCTCGTCTGAAGAGCCTGTATATTATTAAACGCAGTCTTTGTGTGCGTTAATTAAATTGTCGTCTGAATTGTGTTTCCTTAGAATCGTTAAGTCAAACAAACTCTCGTCTCTGCCTCTACTCAACGCCTGTCACGAACTCAAACTTTTGTCAGTTTTTATCAATTATTTATTGAATAGTCATTCAATCGATTTCTCCTCAAACAGAGACTTCAGTTACAATCACATCAAGAGTTTTGGAAGCGAACCAAACTTTTTGAATCAATCAAAGCTCATCGACTTATTTATGGGCCATAACTTGATTACAGAGATCCCGGAGAACGCATTCGCAGGCCTTTCCAGTCTTAAAGTGTTGAATCTGGTCCGCAATCGGATCACAACAATCCATTTCAATGCTTTCCTTCCACTCGTTTCACTCAAAGATCTGTTAGTTTTGCGGACAAAACATAATTACATTAATTGAACTCATTTTTGAATTCAGGAATTTAGGAGACAATAGATTCCCAACACTTCCGGCCGAAGGCCTGCAGAACATTACCGAAATCAAAGTGTACGGCAATCCGAACCTCAAGGACTTCCCGCCGGTCGAGACCTTCCCTCGGGTGCACACCTTAGCGCTGTCCTATGCATACCATTGCTGTGCATACATCGGAAGGACTCATTCGCCGACAGCTAATCCCAAGTCTTTGGAGGAATCGATTGTCTGGTTAGACAAAGAGGACGTCTGGAATACAAATATGACGGATGTCTGGCCGGGTTATGTCAACTTTTCGACCAAATTCGAAGAGTTCGCAAACCAGTTGTGGAAGAATTTTGGTCGCGATTATGTTATTCCGGACAATATCGCCGAATACGCGGAACAGTATTTCGAAGACTACAAACCGAATCCCAATTTAGACGAGTCGCTAATCAGCAGTTTTCCGGTTCAATGTCTGCCACAACCGGGTCTGTAACCAACTGATTAATGACTGGGTGTGACCGCAACTGACACTTCCCTACTTCAGGTCCGTTCATGCCGTGCAAAGACCTGTTTGACTGGTGGACACTCAGGTGTGGCGTTTGGATAGTCTTCTTGTTGGCTCTTCTCGGCAATGGTGTGGTTGTTGTGGTCCTCATATTCGGCAGAAGCAAGATCGACGTGCCCAGATTCTTAGTATGCAACCTGGCCATCGCCGACTTCTTCATGGGCGTCTATCTTGGCGTCCTGGCCATCGTCGACGCGTCAACTCTGGGTGAGTTCAAGATATACGCGATTCGGTGGCAGAGCTCGTGGGGCTGTCAGGTGGCCGGCTTCTTCGGCGTCTTCAGCAGCGAGCTCTCGGTCTACACTCTGGCGGTGATCACAATGGAACGCAATTATGCGATCACTAACGCTATGCAACTCAACAAACGACTGTCTCTAAGACATGCCTCGTATATAATGTCAATCGGATGGACATTCGCCATATCGATGGCAGTCCTACCACTTGTCGGCATCAGTGACTATCGCAAGTTCGCGGTCTGTCTTCCGTTCGAAGTGGAGGACTCTGTTTGGTCGCTGTCTTACGTGGTCTTTCTGATCCTGATTAATGGCGTCGCGTTTCTGGTCTTAATGGGCTGCTATTTGCGGATGTATTGCGCTATTAGAGGCTCTCAAGTAAACAATTTTGTCATTAATTGAATCCCAAATTAATTGTATATCCCTTTAAACCTTTAACTCAAGGCCTGGAACTCAAACGACTCGCGAATTGCCAAACGAATGGCTTTATTGGTGTTCACCGACTTCTTGTGTTGGGCACCGATCGCCTTCTTCTCACTGACAGCGGTCTCTGGTCTGCACCTGATCTCACTAGAAGAGGCCAAAGTGTTCACAATCTTCGTTCTTCCGCTCAATTCATGTGCGAATCCATTTTTATACGCAATTTTCACCAAACAATTCAAAAAGGATTGCGTTTTGCTTTGCAAACGCATCGAAGAGTCGAGAGTCACGCGAGGAATAGGTCGCTGCAGACACTCCTCCAACTTCTCCAACAGACACACGCCTGCCGTCTCCAACTCGGCCATCGCCGAGCGCAGGAGCACCGGAGGCAGTGACCAATTGGCACAAGTCGTCTGCCAGTGCGGGATTCGCAAACCGAAGGTCTGACCGCTTGACATGTCTTGCACGTGCACTCTGTTGACTGACCCGCGATATGCTATTCAGGTGTCCATCGAAGAAGTTCGACTCATCACAGCTCTCAGACCTCCGCTAACTTGGAAGAAAAGAGCCATCGATTGGTTTAATTTCGGCAAAAGAAACGAATTACAAAAATCCCGTAACGATAGCGCAAACCAAAGCCGTCAGAACCCGAGGAATGCCGACAGACTGGTGGGCAGAGCCGCCAGCATTTCCAGCGATAACTTCTCCTCGAGATCTGATTCGTGGCGCAACGCAAACATTCCGCTCAAGAATATCGACAAAACAAATAAAAATATTGGTCGACAGACAACTCAATCAGTTCGCGGCCGAAGAAACTCTTGGAATGTCTTGAGAAAAGTTAGTTTAATTTGTTTGACAATCGAATTAAATGCTTTATTCTGCAGACATCTCAAGACTCAAACGCGTCGTATTCGCGACAAGACTCTACCTCCACATCCACTTACACGAGTCGCATATCGCGGTCATCGTTCAGCAGCGAGTCATCCAGCAAACCAACGACCAGCACAACGAGCGCCGGTCCGTCGGGCATACAGAAGCATGATCTCATCGGTAAGCAACTGAGTCGACAATCAGCCATCGATGAGAGTCGGATACAGAAGTCGCCGCCAAATCGCGTCGAATCGACCGGTTATTTGTGTCACAACTGTTCTCAACACAGGAAAGATAATACTCAACCGCAAACACTTTCGCCGAAGAATATCAAATTCAAGAATAAAGACTTGGAAGAGAAGTTCAATTCGTTTTATAACCGACTGACCGAAGCGAGTCAGGAGGACAGCAGCGAAGGAGCGGAAGCAGTGGTCGTCTCTACGGAATCGACAGTCGGAGAGAATAAACTCGATTTGAGTACACAAAGTAGGGATACCGCCGACACCTCCATCCATGACAGTGTATCACAAGGTTTGTAATCAATCACTTTATATCTTTCTCTTTGGATGGCAATGGTTTTTCTGGCCACAGATGAGACGAAGCGATTCCAAACTCAGCCATCTATTGAAATCGCACCGCAAACTCCTTCGACTGACAAATCATTCGACGATTTCGATTGTCTGGTCCACAGCAGGACCTCATCGAGTCATAGCGGACAGACAACTCTTCACTACAGCCGGGAAACCATCAAAGATCATAATCTCTTAATTATAGGTCCGGAAACAATTCCAAAGACTCACAGTATGACAGACTTTGGGTCGACTGAGAAGAGCCAAAGTAAGCCAAAGACCCGGAAAGTGGCGTCAGATAACTCACTGAAGAAGTTGTCGATAAAGAACTTGCCGTCACTTTTGCGATCGCTGTCGAGTCAGACAAATATCAATTCGCATAAAAGGCTTAAGACATTAAACTCCCGGAAAAGCCGTTTGTTTTACAGATCCGCCGAAAATATGTGTCATTTGGCGTCCAATTCGTGCGAAGGATTGGATCATCAGATGTCGGATACGGCTCTCAATAAGAGACGTTCGACGGCTTACGAGTTGTACGAAACGAAACCATTCGATGGCAGCGACTGTGAAGACAATGAGCACAAGAGTCTGATCAGTGAGAGTGAGAGGAAGACTGAACTGAAGAGTGATATGAGATTAAGTGATTGCAAGAATGCCGTTCCTAAAGACAACGCTCAGAATGTCCACGAAAGTAGTCGTTTGACTACTGATGAAGGTTTGCCTCATAGGGGCGCAGCTCTTGTCCGCCAATAAATGGGATATTTTGGAAAATGTTTGCTTACGAAGGAAAGGGTCAGTAAATTCGGGTTTCGATATCATTCGTATTCAACACATCTCAACATTCGCTACACATTTGTATAAATCATTATTTATTAATTTTGTCACATATTTAGTACAAAAATAGATTCCAATTGTGTTGTCAGCGCTAGAAATGTCACGAATATTGTCGCAAATCATCCAATTTATTGATAAAAGTAATTAATTCCAATCTCAGATCACGAACCGCTCAATCGCGATGAGTAACCATGCTCATGGCTCATGGCTCATCGCAATCATATTTTGACACCAATACTCTATTAACTCATTTCCCTTCCCAGCCGTCAAAGTGTTGCCAATACTGAAAGCCAATGATAAGCGAGTCATTTGTGTGGTGCGGCAAATGTTCTAAATGTTCTAGCTAACTAACTTTAGTGGACAAATGGCTGAATTGCTCGCTCCTAATAGAATCAGTGACCCAATGAATGCCCGAAACACTCAATTGACTCAAATTGACTGATATTTTGAAAGCTTTCGAATCGATTGCATAAACGCCTATATATTTGTCAGTAAATCGATTGATATTTTCTAAAATGTGAAATACATTTCATATGAAATACCGAACAAATAGATCCCTAATTCTGATGAATATTTTTACGGAAAGTGACGATAAGATTGATATGAATCGAGTCTGAGGTTTGATAACGATTTATATTTTGCAAAAGAGGAGACAAAACTGTGTGAAAAGCGACGGATAAGACGATAAGAGGCGCAGATCATAACCGAAAGTCCATTTCATTGACTACTTTTACACAATACTATTGAATACTCGCTATTCTATCATATTTTACACCAATTTTCGTGAAACTGTTGACGACCTCAACGGCATATACAGCCGACCCTTGTTGTCGAATACTCACTATTGGAGCCATAATAGAGCCGGAGTCGGGAGTACCCGACACACTCACCGAGGAAGTGCACATTTCTCTGTATGCCATCATTCTATACAATATTTAATTTAAATGTAACACAAATTTTGACATTTTATGACACTTTCTGTGCTGTGATATAACATTCTTCTCTACTGCTTGTGATTGAAGGACTGACTGATCGATCAGATCTGTGTCGATGTGTATAAGTGTTGATATGTTTGATCAGATGGTGTTTTTTGAATTCAATTGAATAGATTTGACTGACTTTGTGTCCGTCACTACAATATTAGGTCATTTTGTTGTCATGTGTTACGATATATCGATCTAAATATGAGATTTGAAAAACAAAAACTCTTCAATCATTAGTAGTTCTCAAGTATTTATTGATATTGTATTTACTTTGTATTGCATTTCGAACTTTTTATTAATTTATTTATTATTAATATATTCGTCAGTTAATAAACTGTTTATACAATTCAATCTGTTTATAATTATTCAAATTGCATTCGAGCCAATTGTGTCCATCTCTATCAGCATCACCAAGCCAACTTTATCTGTGTCTCTCAGTGCTGACTATTTGACATTAACAGTGACGCACAAATACATGACAAAAAGGTAACAAAGGCAATTATTCAAATCATTCGTGAACCAGGTAACTTTGTTTTATTGATAATCAATGGTTTAAATTTCTGAAATACATTTAATTGTTTATAAAATCAATTGAGAAACAAACTCTTGGATAGAGTACTAAACTGTTAGACATAATCGTCTTCTCTGTTCATCGCAAACATATTATTCTTATGGCAGAGAAAACAATGACTTATTTCTAGGAAATAACAGCAAAAAACTGTTGCTTTCAAATCGTGTTAACGAATATATTATTGATTTTAATTCGCAAATCGCTTGTTTCCGTCTGATTGACCCAGGATTTCAACAACAATCTCAACTCAAATATTTAATCTATCAAAACAAATCTTAATGTTTTGTTTGAGACTTATTTTTTTAAAAAAATAGAAGCAATCGTTGCAAAACTGGCCAAAATCGTGTCCACAATTGAGAATTGGAATAATAGTCGGATCGACTCCACACCCAATTGTGACGACGATTGTCGAAAAATGTTTGTCATTGTTTTAATTTGAGTTGACTATTGAAAAGTTCGTTTACTTTGATTCAGTTCTGGTCTGTCGTTCGCCACTTTCAGCCCAATATTCCAACAAAATTCTGTCCGATGTTTGAGTGAAAGTTTATTCTAAAAGTAAGTGATAGTCAAACCGTTCGCAAAACTGGCGAACAAATCGGAAGCCGAGTCTAACAGTAGGAATAGTGAGCCGGTGTTTGTGCTAAGGTGTCCCAAACTGGTCTGTGTCTTCCCGTCCCGGTTTATGCCCACAACCATCTCATACAAACACATGTCAGCGCTTAAGACATTGATTATAATACTCGACTTCATTCTATGGGTGAGTCTCACGAGTGGACAAACAATTAGACGCAACAGTTATTTGTCATTTGCTTTGCTTTCGGTTCAGTTGTTCGGATGGACTATAATGGGAATCGGCATTTGGCTGCGAGTGGACCCCAAGTCGTACGAACCGAGCAGATTCATCGACACAGACAACATGATTCACGCCAGTATGATCATGATAGTCACCGGCTTCATCATCATTCTGATCGGCTTCGTCGGACTGATCGGCGCCATCACTAGCAACCCGTGTCTGCTCGCAACTGTTAGCAAGCAATTGGCATCGCATTCAATTGGCCTAATTAATTTGTCTCGCAGTTTTTCACAGTGTTGACCTGCCTTTTCATCATGCAAATCGCAGCCATCGTTCTTGGCATTTTCCATGGATTTGGAGAACGAGTACTTTCATTTGAGGTTAATTCAATTTGGCTAAACTTTGCCCTTTCCCCTCAGCTCGAAATATTTTCCAACGAGGAGATTCTGCAAAACTTGCAACAAGCTCAATTCAACGACCACTCGCGCAGGTTTCTCGACTTTTTCCAAGTGAAGGTATTATTCATACATCATTGTCATTGGCATCACATGCCATCAAATAATCTCAACTCAATTATACTATCAAACAGTTGCGATGCTGTGGCGCGCAGTCCTTCAACGACTACCACCGCTACGGAATGACAGTCCCGACGTCTTGCTATATGTCCGGAACCACATATATCAACGAACAGGTCAGTCGTTGGCAGTTCTGCATACAATTTCTCAATATTTGGCTATCGAAACGTCGCTCTGAATAAATAAAGTGATGATATATTTCATGACATTTGCCTAAAATAGACGTTTTATGCGATACGACATACGATATGACATAAATTATTGATTTGTTCGTTAGGGTTGCGGTCGAGCGCTCAGAAGATTTCTTGAGCTCAGGTCCGGAATCATTGGCTTATTGTGTCTCTTCTCAGCGCTAATCCAATTAGTGTTAATCGGACTCTCAATTACACTGTTCTGCGCTAAACAACGGCTGAACGGAATCACTTAGCAATCAAACTCAAGAGCAGTCAATCAACTCTTCAACTCTGACCTCAACAACACATCCAACCATTGATTACATACTATTCATACATATTATTCGAGTCCTAATTCCTAATTCTTAAGTCCTAATTCATTGTCCTTTGACTGTATATTTAGCCATTTCTTATCAATTCACTGATATGTCGCCAATTCGATGCAAACAACTTTTAGAATGTACCCATTTTATATAATCACTGGTCCATTATTGGTCACAGATCTGACTTGGTCAAGCTTTATGGAATATTCTTATGTATCGGTTGAATATTTAAATTCGAGCCGAGTCGCCGTTTAGTATTCATTTATTATATTCTATATTTTGAATTAAATTATCACATTTTTGAGAAAATAAAATTGTATATTGGGTTGTGATATAATGTCACTTGTGAATAAACATGTCTAAGAATGTCTATCATGCAAGCTAATCTCATAATTATCGACCGGTTTCAATGCAATTGAATATAATTTTTTGGAAAACCTTTAAATGTTTTTATTTAAGTTAATGCGCTGTTTGAGGGGAACCCGAATAATAGTAAATATTAAGATTATATCCAAAACAACGGATTCCTTCAGCGATAAAATATTGATAACAATTGAGTATTTCTAGAATCCGTGAATCTAATAACCGCTGAAGCGTTTCTACACAAATGCGTCTGAACTGGGATTCACGTCTCAGATATAGCTGAAATTGCACACAAATCTGCCCAAATTAAGAAAGCACCTAGACCGAATGAACCTCTGAATTCTTGGTATTCTCAAAATTCAATTAGGGGACGAACTGAAGCGGTCAGAAGCGAAATAAATAAATTACAAAATCTCTATCAAAACGAGTGAATAACGAAGAAAAGCACTTCCGATGGGTTGCATAAGTGAAGAGTAAGGCTAGAAGTAAATTGAATTCCAGGTTAACTCAGATTAAAGACATTTATCGGTAACTTTGGAGATCATGTTTAATGTCTAGATATCAACATTTTTATCGCTATTATTCATATTCGACGATTGTTTCCGTTGCTTAAAGATATAGGCTTACAGTCAGTCACAGAAACTCTTCAGAAGAGCCCTCACTTATTCCGTCCATTTAATTGAGTTTTGCTATGATTTGATTACAATTTGTTGAATACGATTAAGCGATGACGACATTAGATCCCGCGGTCGCCTGCATTAAGTACATCATATTCGCCATCAATTTCCTTCTCTGGGTAAGTCGAGCCACCATTGTTTGGCAAACAAAGGTGTGGCACTTCGGCAGGCCTGCCAATCAACTAGGTCATTATTATTTCAACCAGGACACCACTCAACAATTTAAATTAACAAATGAGAACTGGATTGAAAATAGTGAAACTGATCTTTTGACTTCTTTTGACAAAGACTTTGGGCGCTGTACTGTTAGGAGTGGCCATTTGGGTTCGCGGCGATGGAGGTCTTTGGGAATACACCGACAATATGGATATCGAGCGCTATTACAACGCCTGCTATTTATGTATGGCCGCGGCCGCTCTCATCTTGATCATCGGATTCATCGGCTGTTTGGGCGCCGCCATGGAAAGCCCATGCATGCTGATTTCGGTTGGAATGATAACTTATTTTCAATCAAACTGACCTAATAATCAATTATTAGTACTTTATTCTCGTTTTGATTGCCGTTGTCCTACAAATCGCGGCCACAGTTCTGGTCTGGAAGATAGCCGGCGGTGACGCAGTATGTCTTCTTACACAGCCTCGTCTACTATATAGCTTATTTCCAATTGTATTAACACTTGATAGCTCCAAAACAAGCTGTCCGAGGAACTCAAGTGGCACATTGACAAGCGACCGGTCAACGAGGACTCGAGAAGATTTTTGGACCTGATTCAGTTGCTGGTATGTCATCACCTCTTCGAGTGTTTGGTTAAATAACAAGTTTGATTGGTGTTGTAGTTGGAGTGCTGCGGAGCGGAGACCTTCTTGGACTACCAGAAAGTACAGCAGGACATACCCGTCTCGTGCAACAGTGACCGCACCAATAATATCAACATAAGAGTCAGTCATTTGTCTCGACTATAAAACCGATTCATTCACTTATATTCTTTATATTATGCCAATAGAGTTGTGGAGAGAATTTGCGGCGTTTCCTAGAGGTCAGAGGCGGAGCCATCGGAGGAGTGTGTGTGGCCCTGATCTTGGTCGAGATTGGGTCCATTATATTCACTCTTTGTCTCTTCTTCGCGATGAGACAGGAGTCGTCTCCTCTCCTGAAGAATTATTAAGAGAATTGTCAAAATTAAAGTTCACTTCATTTCATGTCATACACGTATACCTCGATATATATTTTTTATTTCCAACAATATTCATATTAACCGAATGGCAGTTAAATCAACAGAATTTTAGTGTGTATTTGATTTGATTTTATATCTGTATTTTATTTTTGAAATCTAATAAAATCTAAAATTAGTATCGAAATTGACAATAAATCCATTGCACAAAATCAAAATGACCTATCATTACATGTGTTGTGCCAAATAGACACCACAATGATGATCATTGAATGATCTAGCTATCTCTGAAATGAATTCAAATACATTTTTATTATCTCAACAAAATTCCCATAGATCTTTTGTTGAGAGGGCTGATGACCAGGTCCTGACCCCCTCTGGCAAAAATTTTTGCTGACCCGCTCACTGGCCGGACATCGCTGGCACAGACAGACAGACACCGATTGGAGTGAATTGAAAGTAGCGCTCAAAAGCGTATGCAATCATACAATCCAAGGCTGTATTTGTAAATATGTAGGAGTGTTTGTGTTTGTCACGCGATTGCCTGCAATCAAATCAATTCAATTTACAGTCGAGCGTCAAATCCTTAAGTTAAGGACCTTAACGCAATCCAATCGTTCCAATTGTTCCCAAGAAATGGTCAAAAGATGTCATTTGATTGGAGTCAATGGTATACCGAATCAGGTGCTCGAAGTCAATCAGTCGCTAGTGATTGGCCGCAACCGGCAGTGCCGTATTCGAGACATCGCCTGCTCAAGAAGTTACTGCTCGGCCACCTTCGATGGTGACGCCCTTCTGGTCGACTACACCAAAGTGAACAAACGGAACAATCTCTCGAGTGGACAGACATTGTCGGGAACGGGATTCCATTATAAGATTGTCTTTGTTGAAGACGGCGATGAGACCGTTGGCCAACAAACTTGTGATACGCCCGGAGAGGCTGAACCCGTCCAAGAAGTGGCCGAACCTGTGATTGATGATAGCAAAAGTATCATGATACATTGACTTTGTATAACTTGATGGCTAGTACTGACAAATTATACTTTATTCGCATTTTAGACCAATCGACTGAAACTTCTTGGGAAGTCCTCTTTGGCGGTCACGTCCATATTTGCCGCTTCTTAGGCGGCGGTCGCAGTAGCCGATCGATCGCCGCCTTCGACTTCGATGGCACTCTCGTTGACACGAAGAGTGGCAAAAAATATGCGATGGATTCAGACGATTGGCGTTTATTAGATAAATCTTTGCCCAAAAGAATTGTCAAACTTGTCGAAGAAAACGGTTACCGTTTTGTGGTTATCTCGAATCAGTTACCCATATCTCAGGGACGTACTAAAGCCGAAGATATTTATCACCGCTTCGAGTCAGCTCTGACTGCGATAGGAGTTCCTTGTCTTGTTATGTTAGCGGCCTTTGATGACATATACCGAAAGCCAAGACCCGGCTTATGGCAGCTCTTGGCTGACAAGTTCAACGATCAAAAGATTGACTTAACTACCAGTTTCTTCGTCGGCGACGCCGCCGGCCGTAAGAAGCAGCTGAACGGCAAATCAGATCATAGTTTAGCTGATCTTTTGTTTGCCGCCAATTCTGATATTCCATTTCTAACTCCCGAACGCTTCTTAAGCGATGTTAAGCCAAAGAGTTGGGACTCAACCAAAACTAGTTATTCGAGTCTTTCGATCTCCACATTCCGTCCCAAAGCAAGTGATGACAGTTTCATAGCGAGTCAATTGGGAACGAATCGACAGTTCCAAAGCATCAAACAATTGCTGGAACCTTATGCCCACAAACTTCATACTATCGTATTCTGCGGTTTAGCCGCTTCTGGGAAGTCGTCTTTCTTTGCCAACCATTTGAAACAATTGGGATATTCCTATATATCGAGGGACGAGTTGAAGACAGTCGAGAAGTGCCACAAGAAGTGTGTCACCAATTTGCAGAACAAAGCCAATTGCGTGGTCGACAACACTAATGTCGACGTCCAGTCCCGTCGGCAGTGGGCGGAGTTGTGCCGCAAACACTCGGCCGTTGCCTTACTCTTCCATTTCGACGTTAGTGTCGAACAGACTTTGCATAACAATATCTTCAGAAGAGTTATTGGCGTCAACTCTCCGGTCACTGAATTGGTTATCAGATCACAAAACAAGAACTTTGTTAAACCGACGCTAAACGAAGGCTTTGAAGGCGTCTTCAAAATCAATTTTGTGCCCAAATTCAGTACAGAAGAGCATCGAATGCTTTACTTCATGTATCTGTTCGAGCGATGACTTCTCAATATTAATATTTCGTTATTTGTTATTCTTTTAATTAGCAATTTGTTTGCCGATCGGATATACAATTCTATTTTATATTATATTAATAAATATAGCAAAAAGTCAATTTGATTTGACTAAACTCGTTAATTAAAACATTTATTCAATGATAGTTATAAAAAAGCGATTCTATCGCCAGATCAGTCGCCCATTGCGTCAATACCGACAGTTCTTTTCGTGAACTCGTTTGCGATGTTTAATGAAATTTCCGGAGTCGACGGTCTCGTACTGACATCCGGGCCAACTGCAGACATAGCGCTTGTCGTTGGTGTGCCGTCTGATGTGCAGATTGAGTCGAGTCTTCGATTTGAACCGTTTGTCGCACTGAGGCCACTGACACGCGAAGTCGCGTTCGGTTTTGTGGACATCGCCGTGAACTTTGACGCCTTTGGGAGTGTTGGTCACGTAATCACATCCGGGCCATTCGCACCGGAACTCTTGACCCGAGTGTTGTGTTCGGAAATGTGATTTCGCGCAGACCTGAGTCTTGAATGTTTTGGGACAGCCGTCGAACGAACACTTGATGTTGCGTTCGGTGTTGTGAGTGAAGACATGCTGTTTGAGCGTCACTTCCATTGCGAACCGTTTGCCACAGCCCTCGACAGTGCAGACAAAGGGTCGGCTATCGGAGTGACTAATCTTGTGCAGTGCCAACTGACTTCGGTAAGTGCCCTTGAAATGACAGTCCGGGTAATCACAAGTCCACTGCTTGTTGGCCGCGTGGTATGTCTTTCTATGCTTGCGCATTGTCGGCTTGTTCTTGAAGTATCGGCCGCATATCTCGCACATCGTGGGACTGACCTCGTGAGTGTCCAAATGGCACTTCAACTGGTATTTAATTTTAAACTTTTTGTCGCAATTCGGGTGATGACAGGCGAACACTCGCGACACTTCATCGGGAGTGTGGACCAGCAGTTTGTGTCTGTTGATGGAGGCCTGGTATGAGTCGCGGTACTCACATCCGGGCCAATCGCAGACCAAACGTTTGTCGCTTTGGTCCTGAACTGGCTTTGGCTGTGATTTGCGTTTGTGAAACCGGATGTGAGCTCTGATTTGGTTCTCATTTTCAAAGACTTTGTCGCACCCTTTGAACGGACAGCTGAATCGGCCGCTCTTATGGCTCTCCAAATGTATTTTCAGTAATAACAATGAACTGAAGACTCGGTCGCAGCCATCGAAGTCACACGTCTTGAATCGTTTCTTCGCGGACTGGACTTTGTGTTTGACACTCTTGTGAATCGCGATATTCCTCTGTTTGGAGAATCGTTTGCCGCAAATATCGCACTCAAAGTCTTTGGTTTGAGTGTGACATGTGTTGGACTTCTTGTGGTCAAACGTCTCGTCTTCTAATTGATTCATATCATCTAAAAAGTTATCACATTTTTCTCGTTTCACTTTTGTAATCGATTCGTTAGTATTGTTTGTCACCATATTTGCGACAACAAGTGGTTTACTACTTCGTGCGATATCCGTGTCTTTGTTGTCGATAACATCATTGGCTCTTAGTGTCAATTCCTGGTATCGTTTGCTGTGTTGTTCATCAATATTATGCTTGAATTCGTCGAAAATTAAATCCACAAAAGTTTTGTAATCAATCAAAACATTCGTACATTTGGCCAAACAATTGTTGGCAAATAACAACTCATTTAAAAGTCTTTTGTTTTCATCATTCAATTCCTCGAACACATCGTTAACTTCGGTGAAAGACATTATTTAATTGCAATTAAATCAAATCAATTGTGAACTCAAAGCCAAACCGCAGCCAATCGATCACCAAATCGTGTATTGTTTGCAAACACCGTTGTTATGGACGACAGTCAGGCCTTACAGTGGCGTCCCTTTCAACTGACTGTAGCTCTCAATACCTCTCGATTGTGAACTTTGATTGATGTCTATAAGAATGTATCATCAATATCAATATCAACATCATACCATCTCTTATGGCTTGTATCTAGGTCGGATTGCGGTGATTTATGTCTTTATTGTGAGTCCTTGTAATCTCCTTTTGATTAAACTTAAATTTGATGCAATTAATTGAGTTTAATTGGGTTTACTTTTGTTTTGTCAAACATAACAAAGAAATTAAAATTGATTCCAATTGTCAGTACATTTGCACTACAATTGCAATTTAAAAGTACATTAATTGAAATTCAATTGATGAAGGCACATTTGATCATTTGATAGTCAGATATATTAATCGTGTCAACACAGATGCATTTCATTGAGCATTCCTAATGAATCATTAGTAGTGATGAGCTCAGCACAACTACATTGACATTGTGAAGAGCGCCAGTTCTTCACTTTTCCATAGACCCTATTCATAGTTCCTAACCTTTACTGTAAATCTTTCCATAAGTATCTCACAGTTTGTGTCCTAATGTTAATCTGGTTTTGAGTTTCTGTTTCTCGAGTCAGTTGTATTCAAGACTCAGTCGAGTTCTGTCTGCAGTCGAAAGCAGTCGTCTTTGTATTGACTAAACCTTTAATTGATCTCATGTTTTAATAAAGCATTTGTTTTACTATTTATTCGTTTTGATTGTGTTTTAAACCGAAAGTCAACCGAAACAGACTTCGATGGTCTTGAGATAAACCCCCGAAGAGTCGCTATAAATACTGACGGGACGGCCAGTGGTCAGTAACGCCCCCCAATCCCCGGGTTAGCACATGTTTGGTCACTGGGCGCCTATCAAGATGGTGGAGGTGCGGACTCTACATCTCTTTACCGCCGAGGAATGTCTTCGGGCGACAGTCGGTCGTCGCCACTAAAGTCAAGTCAAGTGAAGTCGAGTCCAGGGATCACGTGTTCGGCAACAGGAGGTCTGTGGCCGAGATCGAGGACAAGACAGTTGTGTGCAGAAGCGTTAGCCGAGTGGTTGAAGTTCTGCGAGTGGTCTGTGGCTGCGGTCGAGACCGAGTCCTTCGAGTCCTGTGGACTCAGCAGTCAAAGTCAAGTCGAGTTGACGTCAACTCAAGTCGAGTCAAGTGAAGTCCGTTTGTGCGGATCAGTCAGCGACAGAAGTCGAACACTTGGAGAGTGTCATAGAAGTAACCGAACAGTTGGACGAGTCCTTCGAGTTGTGGTTCAACGCTGTAGTCGGAACTGACTGCCAAAACCTCATTGACTTCGGAACAGACCCATCAGTCGACGCAAGCGATCACGTGATCAGCGGAACAATGGCCGGAACGGACATTAA
>JAQGBE010000380.1:0-19748 GCA_034698225.1 Scheloribates latipes | reverse complement strand
AACCGTCTAATGTTTAGTGAGCCAATAGTGAGAGAATAGTTTAGTGAGCGGTTAGTTAAGAAGGAGACAAGGCTTAAACGACTGATTCATTCGATAACTATTGCCACCCATTCCTCGGCACACGAAGGGAACGGCCGTCTATCGCACCGGTCTATTAATAGTCAGGCATTTCAATGGCATTTTCAAACCCACTCCACATATATTGGAATTAGTGTTGAGACGAGTGTTGGATAACAGAGAGTTGTCTAACACTGTGTGTCCGCCCGTCCTCTCCGCCAGTGCTCTCACCTCTCATCCAGTTTTCTCGTCTGAATTTCAATCTCAAACATAACTTTCAAGTTTTTCTCTCACTTACTGTTGGCTAACAAAACCTCATTTACGAGTCAAACACTGGATCTAAATTCAAGGCCAATGAATGGCTCGCATTGTTGCCAATCGTCTCATACCAAGGCAATGGCAATGGTTAGGGGGATAGTGAGGAACGGCAGGGATGCCATCCGATGGCCAATCGTGTGCCGACATTAATCAAAATCTCGATTTCAATTGCAAACTCACAAACAGCTCACAAAACGGCAACAGATTTGCTTAGCTATGAGTCAGTACTCTATGAGATCATAGCTCTCATCGACAACTAATTGCAAGTCTCGTCGCTTCGGAACAACTAATTAGACGTTTAGAGCACACGTTAAGAGCCGTTAAGAGCGGCGCAGACAGAGACAGACATCGCACCCGACATATCAATGCACTCACCATTGAGTCCAATCATTATTCTGCTGGAGACCGCCGGCGGACTTAAGTCGAGTGGTCGGCCGTCGTAGGCCTGCGCCACATATATAGCGTTCTTGTCCTTTATGGGCGACTTAGCGAAGAAGGCATAGCCCGAGGACCGGCTGCCCAAGAAGTTGAGCTTATCGTTGTGGGGGCCGTACTGCTTGTTCCAGCTCAGGTTCTCGGCCTTCATGAACTGACACCAGCCCTGATAGGCGTCGCCGCACGCGATCACAAAAGGCCACGAACTCTTCTGGTGTTCCAACAGAAGTATTTTGTTGTCGTTGTTGACCAGCTTTCTGTTGGAACACTGTGCGGGCGGTGGCGGACAGTCGATGCTGTCTTCCACCGGTCCGGTCTTGAGTTCGTCGAGCTTCTGAAGATCGTTGGCCGACAGTTTGTAGACAACATTTCTGGCGCCGACTATAATCTCATTGTTGTCGTTGTTGACGACCACTCTGAACACTGGCTCCGAGTTATCTTCGAATGTCTGCAGATTTCGGATTTGTTTTGATTGAGTCGAGACTCTGGTCTCAAACAGAAGTATCACTAAAAGCACTTTAAAAACAGTAGAAATCGCTGATTGTGTCCAATGGTTTGTACGTCGGCTGCGATCGGTGGCCATCATTGGTAGCGTTGGTTCGGGCGATCACTCGATCGGCCGATTTGTCACAACTGATCCGACTCTTGGACACTAATACTGTGTTAAATCACATCCGAATCGCAATCTATTGGAACAAACATTTCAGTCATTTCTATCAAATTTCAAAAACAAATACGATTTGGAGAAAGGAAATTAGAGAAGAGCATATAATTAGCATGATAAAGTGAAATACGAGGCTTATCTAGCTAATTAAACAATGGCAAGATATTGGATTAGCAAGCTCAATTGGCCGATAAGAGGTTCTGAGAACAAACTCTGTTATCAAGTCGATTGTTAAAAAGAACCGGTCGTAAAATCATAGCCACGCACTATTTCACACGACCAAGGTAACACTTTCATTGAACAATGAGCATGCTAACTAGCTAGAACAGTTCTATAAACCTGGTCAAGTTCTATAAACCTGGTTGAATAAGTTTGGTTCCAAAAGGGGGCGTAAACTGGAGCTCAAGAAATGAGTTCAATGCGAAAGTGATTGTCCTTCAGAGGAAGTGAACACTTGTTTGGGGGCATAGGAGGCGAAGGCCTGTGCCCAGGGCTGGACTGGGAGTTAGTGAAAAGTTGCTTGCTTAGATCAATATGAGCTAGGTGAGTGGTAAGGCACACAAACAGCATAGACCTATCAAATGGCCTGAGGCTCGGGTCGTGACCAACGACTGGTGCGATGGTCTGAGAGACTGAGGACTGGACTTAAGTGAGACAAACCTTTAACTCTTCGGTTGGTTATCGTTATCTCAGAGATCCGATCGATCGACGTCTCTGTCGACAACTCATAGCTGACGTCCGAAGCGTCCAAATATTGTTATCGATGTAGCGCTTGAAGACTAAACATACCGTCCGTTCCGTTCCTATACTATAATTGAGTGAAACTATTAAATAAGTGCTAAATATTGTTGGTTAAGGTTTAGGCAGAGCTCTCGACAGCGCAGACAATGTCTGTGCCTTACGTTACGGGCAGTTACGTCACGGCCTGTGCGGCCAATCCTCGGCAATACCTGTGCAATCAGAGTTGACAAGTGCTCGGTTGGGGCCACCACTGGCTCAGCACAAGTCAGGTGCCGGAGTGAGACAAGTGCTGTGCGCACAGGCACTCAATGGGAGGGCAGTTCCAGGAATTTTATGAATGCTTTCGAGTAAATAAGTGTAAGACTTGAGTACAGTTGAGTCCAATTACTATAAACATTGCATTGCGGCCACGATTAGAATCACTGACCGGAATGGGACCGAAAAAAGACCGAAACGAGAGACCACTCTATCAGACAGCGTTGATTAGATCACATCACAAAACAATGACAGTTCCGTTGAGGAAACAATTGGACTTTTGTGTCGGACAACTGGTCCTAATGTTGAGATGTCTTCGCGACTTCGAAGCCGAGCACACTATGGAGTAAGAGTTAACTCATTATCAGTGTTCAGATTTAGCCACAAATATTTGGATAAAATTACTTTTTTCCATCGAGTTTGTCATCTAGTGTCCTGAAATGCTCATGATAACTCAAATTAATCTTTTTGATTAACTTTTAGATTAATTTATTTGCAAAATTGCATTTATAGCCCAACTCTGGAACCAATAGTCGTTCAACTGCGACAAATACTGGACATACAGGCTGTGCCGGCCGACGGCCAGTCCGACAATGCCGTCCCCGCAGATCCCGTAGGCATCGTGACCGCCGACCGCGACAATGAAGTTGTTCGGGATTGCGGCGTCCAGTATGTCAGTAGAACAGCCAAAGGGTTAGTGATGGACATCCAGAGGCTCGTCGGTACCGGCGAGTCACAGCCAGAGCCCGAGCCTCAGCCTCAGCCAAGTGGCTCTCGTCCGCCCGAGTCCAACATCGATGAAACTATTGAAGTGTAAGGCATTGGTCACGTTAGTCATGATCTTGATTAGTCTTAATTGGCCTTAAGGTGTGACAATATGGCCATCAATGGACGAGATAATGATAGTACTCCTGCTAATTGTACTCGATTGAGGATAGAGTTACTCAATACTGATATCATTGCAGATACCGATCTCGGCTTCGGGTACTGATGAGAGAGCTCGAGGACAATCGATTCTACACCACAACTGTGTCTTCTTTGCCTTCCGGTTCTCGCTCTCGACGGCATCGAACGGCAAAAACAATGCATAACTAATTGTTTTATCTATTATACTGATTGTCGCCAAATGTGTTCAACTGATCTCATTTTTTACAACTATTAAAAGATTAGATTTAAATTGTTTTAAACGAAACGAAAGCAGAGTTTCAGTTAAAATGAGTTTTTAATTGTTTTTCAATTATAACTAATTTAATATTCGCTAAAAACCAATGCATTGCTTATAAAAAGAAAAACAAGTTTTGCTTCAAATTGAATGAACCGATGAATAGTTGTCATTAATATTATTATCAATCGATCTGATGGCGAGTTATGGCGAGTCGAGGTCCGTCTCATCCCTGAGCCAGGCGTGAGTCAGGCAGTCCCGAGGCCGGGCCCTCTTCGACGGGTCGTAGGCCAACATCGGCATCAAGAAGTCGGCGAACTGTTCCGCTTTGGTCGGCGGCCAATCGTACTTTTCGGTCAGCACTTCGTAGAGACCCCACGGCTTCAGTGAGTGGATGTTCCGGAGTTCGCCTGAGACGAAACGGACAGACGGGTCAGTCAACTGGCCACTGGTCACAGCACTCATGGCATACCGCGCTTATTGAAGAACTCGCGAGAGTAACGGCCAGCGAAGGCAATGCTCTTCGGGATGGGCCCCAAGAGTTCGATCACGTGGGCCAAGTGGTCGTCGTCGCGGGAGTACTCCTCCGCCGAGTGCGGTTCGAACAGGTAGTCGCCGGTCGCCAACTCGAACGCCATGCAAGCGGTCGACCAGATGTCCGCCGGCGGGCCATAACCCGCGCCGAGTATTACTTCGAGACATCGGTATTGTCGCGTCTGAATGTCTTCTGTGAAGTGATGGTCCTATGATTGAGACAATGAGTGAAGACATCATTAGATATAACATATCATTAGAGCACTGATTCGAGTGATTGATTCACTCGTCTAACGGCACAGACCTCCCAACAGGCGTTCCCGAGGTCTGCGATCTTGACATTAATATCACATATTTCTAGGGCCGGGTCTGGCGAGCGATCCATCATTTTCTGCTGATCTGTGGGGCAGATGAGCGAGCAATTAGTCACCCATAAGAAGGACACATAGCCAGCGACGGCAAGGTGACAGACCTGGACAACTGGCCACTCTCCTCATCCCCACTTCCTTCGACTTCTGGTAATCGGCCACAAGACTACTCTCCGATCGTTCCAACCTATTCCTGGTCTCGCTTTGCGGACAGTCGTCGTCGCACTCGACTTCGGTCTGAGATTTGTATGGATGTCCGTTGCAGAGGTCGCGCGGACAGGAAGACCCTAACAGAGGTGAGATGTGGTTTGCGTGCTCTCCCGAGTCGGCCAACGCCTCGCCGATCTCGTCCATAACCGACAGCCGTTCGGAACCGTTACGGCGAGCGCACGGCTCGTCCTCGTCGTCGTCCAGCTCTTGGGCCAATCGCGGACACTCGCCGCCGACGGTCAGCTCACGCATCTCGAGTTCGGCCAACTGCTGCATCTGGATCTCCCGAATTTCGGCCACCTTTTTCGCCTTCTTCTTCAGTTTCTTCTTCTTATTCCTCGACATTTTGGCTGACATTGAAGGACCTGGTCAGCGATATGCACAATCCACTAGCACAACAGTGCAGCACATCAAGAAAACTCACCTAGCAACTCTTTGGGCGCGGTCGAGATGAGTGAGCCAGGCAGTTTGGCGCCCGACTGCTGCCAGTTGTAGGCCTCGTTGGCCAGTCGGCGAACGTACGGCTCGTCGACGGCCAACAATATGTTCTCGGGTTTGATGTCGGTGTGAATTATCTTACATTTGGTGTGCAAATAGTCTAAACCTTCTAAAACCTAAGACAAGACACGACATCAGGACATCTGTGATGTGCTGTCAATCATAAGACATACCTGTCGTATAATCCTCTTGACATTGGCCAGAGGTATGCCTTCATAATTGGAGCGAATGATCAGTTTCAACAGATTGCAGCCCAAGACCTCGAACACCATACAGACGTCTGATGGAAGAGACAGACAGTTCAATAAATAGGGCGCCAGAAGAGCAATAAAAGTCTGCAATCATTACGAGTGCCGTTAACTCCGCTAATCTTGAAGTCGTCCAACAGTTTGACCACTCGATCGCCGTACGGGTCGTCCGGATCGCTGTCGCGCACCTATCGGGTGTCGGGACAGTGAGTCAATTGATTGTATAGGGAAACGAAAAAGACTTACGCTTT
This sequence comes from Scheloribates latipes, assembly GCA_034698225.1. Taxonomy (NCBI): domain Eukaryota; kingdom Metazoa; phylum Arthropoda; class Arachnida; order Sarcoptiformes; family Scheloribatidae; genus Scheloribates; species Scheloribates pallidulus. The sequence goes on along the minus strand of JAQGBE010000380.1, from coordinate 14,007 downwards.
TAAGTAATTTAATTTCATCGATCGCAGTCTCGGTATAATGTGATGCGCTTTTGACACACTTTAGGGCCACAAAGCGTTTGTCACTGGGAATGGACAGACAGTACACAGGCGTTAGACATCGCGAATGTCAGACAAATTGACTGAAATATTATTGTCAGACAAATTCAATAAGACTTTTCATTGTATTTAATGGCCAATGAAAACGAGCGAAACGTTTTAAGGCATATATACAATGCGTTAAATAATAAATGGACGAAAAATATGGACTAAACTGACGGACAAATCAATCTCTAATATGGTCTCAATTTGTGGCCCAAAATAAGTGTGTAATTGAGTTATAAAGAAAAGTTTTCTCTTTCAGCCTCTCGTCGAACAACTGACTCGAAAAACTAGTGATTAAGTACTAAGTGTTGGACAAAATTGCCGTTTGTTTTGGGCACTAATTGACAGACAGAGAGCGAGAAAGTGATTCGTTATGTCGTGTGTGTCGGGCCTTAAGAGTTAATTAGTGCTGAAGAGGGCAATGGTGGGCGAAAATCGATGTCCACTTACGTGAGATCCCAACAGAGCCAGACAGTGCTGAAGTGACCCCAACCAAGCTTACGGACCACACAGTATCTGTTGTTGAAGACGTCGCTTATCTTCACCGGATGGTAACCGCCCTTCACGTAATCGGCCGGATCTTCCTGTTCGTCCTCATCCGAACCGAGCGCATCCTCGTCGTCGTCGGCCTCCTCTTCATAGCTGGGCTGCGGTTGTGGCGGACTTTTGTTGTTCTCTTTTCTGCTGGATATCGATTACCGGAGAGGAGAGCGAGAGAGAGAGAGAGAGAAACAACAAAATCATCAATCATTACGAAACGGAAATTAATAGAGTGTTTCGCAAACAGATAACTATCAGAAACACATCAAGATGATTAAGGTCAATTAGTTTTCAGTGCCAAACGCAGGCCAAACGCCAACCATTTTTACCACTACTTACGGCCACAATTGAGGCAACACTTTGGGAATTGGAAGCTTCTTCTTGGAAGCTATTATTGGTGGCGGCAGTGGCGGCGGCGGTACCATCAGCTCAGTGTCGCCGATGTCGACAATATCACAATCAATTTTATCGAGGTCACAGTCGCTCGATCCGCTATCCCTAATATCACAATAGCCGAGCATATGGCGGCTCTGGTCAGTGTCGGCCAGTAGTGTGAGGCCAGTAGTGTTGCTGCTGTGCGGCTGCAGTTCGAAACTAGTGGTGCAATACTTTTGGTGCATTAGTTGCAGCGCTCGCTCGCGCGGGTGAACGTCACGAACGTTGCCGCTCGCGCTCGCAGACTGACAGTCACTGTTCGAGGGCAGCGTTCGCTGGTGTGCTCCAGTCAACAGCTTCGAGCTGTTTATCGCCGGCAAATGTCGTCTCTGGGAGCGGGGATTGCGCTGCTTATTGTCGACCGGCGGGGTCGGCGACACCCGCTTCACCGGCGACGCGTCCAATTGGATCAGTTGCGGCGATAGCGGCGACCGTTGCCGGTTAGAGGGCTGCCGCGACGACGGGGACGGGTCATAGGACTTGGAGAAGTGTCTGGAGTTCCACCAGTCGGTAATGAAGCGATTCATGGTATGGCGGCGATCTAGGTCAGTTGGACAGACCGACAGACCAACCAAAGGGATCAGAGTGATCAAGGTCGTCGCTCAATGGTAATCAATGCATAACAACTACACACAACATAAGTCAATACAGATGTCGATCTCAAGGCAAACATTGGATTGCACTCCGGGAAAGACACTTCACTGCATCGTTACATCAATGAGTTGGGTCAGGGATGGCGAAGAGTGGGCCGACGGAGAGGGCCGAGACCTCCGATCGATCGGTACAATGAATTGGTACAATTTGGCGAACACCTTGCTCATAGATAGAGTAGAGAATTCCGACAGTGGAACACAGACTGAGTGCAAACCATAATATTTTGCTCGACTGCTCGCAAATCAATAGAGAACACGATTGGCAGTGGTCTGAGTGGTAATCCTCTTGGCATGACTTGCACCGAGAGATGCGCATTGGCTCGCATCGGCTCATTGCTTGAGCAAGGTGCATGTGAACTGGCACTGCAACATGGTCTGGCCCGGGGCAAGACCCAGGGAAGCTCAGGCACAGTTCGAACAGTGCTCGACCATCAGTGGTCTGGTTCTGTTCGCGTGCATTCGAGTCATCCGTTTTGGGCATTCGTTTAAATGTTTTCTTATCAGCTAATCTTGTTATGAATAGATGTTATCATGCAATCGCTGTTTAGGTGCAGTGCTCTGGTCATTAGCATATCATTACTTATTTAACATCACAAATCGGAATAAAGATAGAAAGAGAAACAATCGATTCGTTCTGTTTCATATTCAACTTGCTCAAACAGTAGCGATCGATAGTGATCGAGGTATTCCCCGCTAATATATAGCCAATTAAGGTAATGCTTGCGATTATCGGTCGATCAATATCTACAATATCTATAGAGGTTTGCGTCACTCGAGTGCACTGTAATGCATGTGCGGATCGATCGGTGGCACCCGTATAGCCAATTGCAGACAATAGGAGCACCACCTTGCTCATCTATCACTGTATGTGTTTAGCACGTGTGACGCAAGTCGTCGTTCGTATATAAACTGCCGAAAAACATAATTTTAAAATACACACAAACGGCGTCACCTCATTGGCTACAAAGTAATTAAGACCTGGTTAAACATAGATTGTGTCTAGATAGAAATGGGCAATAAATCTTGGTAATAATTTGCACACACAAACAATTATTAATAGTAGACCGCCGTGTTCTTAGATGATTGATTCGGGGCCAATACGAGTGAACGAACGAGAGCACGATTGATCAAGTTAACGAGCCATAGGCAGCCAACCGTTTTCACGGATGAGCAAGATAAAACTGATAACTGACGAAAGTGTTGTAACGCTTTTTTCACAGTCGACACCCGCTATTGACCTCATTATCAGTGTTCAGATCTCAGTCACAAATGTTTGGTTAAAATTAGACTTTTTTTCATTCAACTGAATAGTTCCACGAATTCCAGAACTCCTGGACAAGGAATGAATCGGAACTATCGAGTGTGTCATCTAAAGTGTCCTAGAAATGCCCATGATCATTCAAATGAATCCAATCGATCTGTACGCTACTAAACAAGCATCATGCACATTTGCACACAACAATCTTGGCAAACGCCAGGCATTCCAATCAATTCAAATGAGTGTAATTTGAACAGCAAATGATCACGAGCATCTCATCTCATCTCTTATCAATCTAATTATAGATAGCATTATAAATTTAAAGCTCAATTTAACTCTTATTAAATGTGCTGATGCCAGGCATTCAACTAATGTGCTCAAGGCAATTTTGCCAAATCATTACGCAATGATACAATGTAACTGCTACTAGAATTACCAAGATAATTCACGTGTTTTCATGAAAATATAGACATTTTTAGCGAAAATACAATTATCTAGCGATCATTGATCATCTTGTGACATAATCTAGCTTGATAATTGGCAAAATTATCAAAAGAAACTATAATCCAGTTCATCGATGAGCTAATCAATTATATGACAAATCATATATCAATCAGATATCGAATCGCAGATCAAAACTGATTACAAATATCTTCGCGAAAGACGAGAATTAAAGCGAAGCAAAGAAGTGGTGAAAAGGCGTTGAATTATAGCATAATTTATGCTAAAATAGCGTAAAATAGACGAAACGTTTGGCACAATTGGCACCAAAAACCAGACCATAATTCATAACTTTTAGACTCAATTTGTTAGCGAAAACATTTAAAAATAGTGTCACTCAATGCCAGAGTCGCGGGAATTACCTCTTCTTGTCGGTGGCGGCCGCGCCGGTGCCTCCACTGTTGGCCTGAGGCGGAGCGCCGACGCCGTTGTTGGTGGCGGCGGCCGACGGCTTCTTCTGGGTCTTTGTCTTCTCTTTGGGCGCTTTCGACCGTTTCTTCTTGGCCTGAATGGCGAACACTGGCAAACACGTGAAGAACAGGCGTGAGTCACTCAGTGGCGTGTCATCGGGTGGCCAGACCTACCTTTGCGGTTCTCCACCCGGTTCATGGTGACCAGTCCAGGACAGGTCAACCTCGTGAGCAGTGCTTTGCTAATGATTGGACGACTATTGGCGTCTGTCTGTCCACTACTGACACACAGACTCGCGATGTGAGCACTCAATGGGACCACCGATGAGAGGGAGCGGTGGTTAGCATAGGTTAGACGGCGGTCGACACCAATGGATAAATACACTGATTAGTGATTATTTACAATAAATAAAATCCGATTTATTATTAATTCTAAATTAAAAGCCATTTCAGTCAGTGATCAGTGGCTGCGGTCCTGAGGACTGGCGTTCAGTCATTGATCGCCACATTTATTGTGCGAATCGTATGGCTTATGGCTTATCAACAGCTGTTGTGTTGAGTATTGAGGAGCTCTGCCTATAAACTACGGCACAGGACATACCACTCCACTCCCCGGCACAGCACAGCACAGCCCACACCACTCTTGCTCACCACACCACCTAATTGTCTGTTTATTTGTACTAAACTAGTTGTGCCAAACAGTTCCAGACTTCCAGTTCAGTGTCTGATCCATAGGTGATCTGTGCGTCTCATCTCTTAATAAGGATTAGGCAAACAAACAGTTCTTCATAAGTCAGAGCCAACCATAACTGATAAGCCTATTACAGACAAGTCTATTGCCAGTGGTGTCGACCACTTGTCTGTGACGGCACACCATAAAAGTCGAGCCCAAGTTCACACCAAAATCAATGTCAGCCACACTCCAGGCTTTGACACCGATATCGAGGTCATAGAGAAAGTGGTTATCAAAAGTGTGGAAACGTATTGATTTAATAGTAGTTAAATATAGAATTAATTATTGCGAATAATCTGAGAACTTATAGATAAAAGACTTATACATATAGATAGTGTCGAATAGATTTCAATTTGATTTAAAATATCGGATAAAATCAGTCATTAATCGATTAAAAATATATACAACTCTAGACATAAATTAATTCATTTTAATTCATTAAACTCTTAGGACACGACGTCCACCCTCTTGTCCCGTAGTTTGCCTCTGGTCTTAGTCCGGGCCTTACGGGAGGCGATGTTCGACATGTTCTGTGCGGACAAACGACAGCCGGGTTAGGGTTAGTGTCGGCTCAAGACGTGGCCAATCACTTACTCTCTCGAATTTGGACTGTTTGTAGTTCTCGCCAATGTTTAGAGTGCTTCCCAACTCGAAGATGTCTCTCAGGAGGTCGTTCTCGGCTGCAAAGCAAAGACAAACAGTGAGTGTCGGCTTAGCCGAGCTGACGGGTGCAGTGCAGCCATACCTAAGTGCAAATTCATTCCCGATTTGAGGACATAGCAGAACGCGTCGTACTGTCTCTTCCGACACCACGAGTCGATGACCAGACGCTCTTTGCCGAACTTCATCGTTATGTTCGGCGACTCCTTCTCCTCCAACGCTCTCAAGATGTCCCTAAAGCTCGACCTCTGCTGTCGGCGATCCTTCTTCGCTCTAAACTTCTGACTATCGGTGGCCAACATTCGCAACTTATCGCACAACAAATCCATGTCATCGAACTCGTAGTCGTCGTTCCAATCGCTGGTTATTTCGTGAAGAACGGCAATACACTCTCCGGCGGCGATCCTCAGCTCCACGTCTGGTGAGTCCAACAGTTCCGATATTCGCTTAATGTGTTTGTCGGCCAACTGGAGTGCGGCCGACGGAGAATAGACGGTCAACAGAAGAGTCCACGCGTAGAGCGCACTGGCGTGCAGTGAACTGATCTCCGGAGTGTGGGTCGGGATCGCGCCATTGCCCTTGTAATAGGAACCGGCGAATATCGATTGGAACAAATCCATTATCGACTGATTGGTCTCCAAGCCGTTGGTTATGAACTGTCCGAGACTTCGGGACCAAGACATACGTCGGGTTAGTTGACCGTCAAATCGTAACCTACTCTACGGGACATACCCGAGCGCGACCGCGCACTTGGCCCTCACTCCCGGCTGAAGTGTGCCGTCAGCCAAGGCCGGCACCAGATGTGTCTCCAGATCGCGAAACATATGGTCGGTCTCGTCGGTGGCGCCCAACGTAATCATTACGACACTGGCCAGCAGTGCTCCCGAACCCATCTCTTCGCCTTTGCGTTTGATAGCTCGCTCTAAGATGTCTCCGATCGTCATCTTTCTAATAGTGGACACAGTAGTGGTCATTAATAGGTCCGTCAGTTTGGAGCCAATCTTTACCTATCGATCAAGAAGTCGAAGCAGAATCTGGTGGTCAGAGCCTTTCTGATGCCCTCCAAAGCCAATTGTCTCGTTTTGGCGCTCTTGCCGTTTGTCGCGTCCATCGCCTCCAAGATCTTATCCTCGAAGTCGTCGAGAATACAGCCGTTGTCTTCATTGAGTTCGTCCGGATTGTTGAGGTCATCGCTACCGCAGTCCCATTTGGCCGAAGAGGTCAGTGAAGTCACCGAACAGTTGTCGGCGATCACCGAATCGCAGTCATCGCTAACAACCGACCGGATGTCGTCTTTGCGGACGAGTGACGAGACGGGCCCTAAACGGCAGATAAGACTCGGGTTAGCGAACCGGACATCTGTGACCTTGAGTTGAGGTCAAGCCGAAGGTCATGGGGTCTACACTACGGCCGTATATCAGGCACTGGTCAGTGATGGCCACTGCGGACCGACGGCCAGCGGTGGCCGTCGGCCGGGTGTGAGACCTGTGCGGAGGCCTAACATATGCTAACCCTTTGTTCCCATAAAACGCTTTCACGTGTGCTCTCAATACAAACACATTGAGAGTTAACGTCAGTTATACGACATTTGCAGTTAAATTACATTAAATTATACGTCAATCAGACGTTTGGCAAATCAAATACATATTAATTAACCACTAATTGCAAGTTAATTGTAATTAAAACATACCTTTTTTGGTCCGCTTTTGGTTACTATTTTTAGGCATTTTTGACGACTAATAACAAAAACACAATTTTGTTAAACAAATAATTTGAATTACGATTAGATAATTGGCTAAAAATATGATTGCACTATGTGATCGAGGTCTACAATCAGGAGACTTCTATATGAAATGCGATACAATTGTGATTCAATTGGTTTAATAAATTGTGTTTATATTGAAAATGCGTTTTATTTGCACTCATTTTGCGTTATGAGTCCACTGTTAGTGACGGCTCTCAACACAGACGCCAATGCAATGCAATCAATGCATGCGTTCAGGCATTGCCTCACTTGTGGCCAACACTCACACCAATCAATTACGTCCCGAAGTGTCTGCAACACTGCCACCGACGGGTCAGTGGCCGACCACTTTGCCCGTGCGATCGGCCGCAGAAACCCCGCTACGACTTACGGCTAAGCAATAATTTAGTTGAACATTTTCACCAAGATAATCAGCCAGACTTACCTGTCATTAGACGGCCTGTTTAGTGGTGAGCGCCACCAATAGATGCCTCTAATGGGCCGATCATTAGTTGCTTGTTCTAAAAAAGTTTTAGTTCTAAATATATTAACACTAAACTAACAAGGACATCTGATAAACTCACCTGGTTACCAATCTCATTGAATCGATTGGAGGAAAATCAGGCAATAAGTCACCTGAAAACAAAACTAGTTCTCATTGGCACACATTAGACAAGAAAACTTTCCTGGTCGATAGTTAATGACCTAGTTGCTCTGGCTGTTCATGTTCAAGGCTGTACGGAGAAAGGAAAAGTAATGTGACTTGCTCATGCAATAGTTGCACAATTATTGGAATCAATTATTGGCTATAATTATGACGAAGCGGTTGTTGGTTGGCATGGAATGTGCCATTCCAGCCAGGTGCTATTAGCTAGGTGAGTGGTCGGCACAATTGAACTGCACAATGGCCACAATCCATAAGCGCCACACACAGTGTTCGAGTTAATTCAAAAACACTTTTACGAGTCTTGTATTACCAGTGTTAGTGTCTTCGGCGCTCGACTACAGAGCCAAAGCCAATGATAAATATGAATGCATTGAATGTTTGCCATCGAATACGAGATCATTGTTTTGCCGACTCTTTTATCTTTGCCTTTTGATTACCGATGTCTTCATTAGTGAGGCCTTTAATAGCGATCGCGTTCGCAATAACAGGCCTTAAGTGCTATTATAGTGTTTATGTAGTGTGAGATGGGATGCAGTGTTTGGTGTGTTTGGTCTGTTTGGCGCAAAACACACGCAAACCTTAATTCCACGCCTAATACATAAGCAAAACACATAATTGTTGTTATATTGCGATCACGACAACCAATTTTAAGGCTCTATATAAATATTTTACTTGATTATTCACTTTTCGGCCACTAATAAACATTCTAATGGCCACCAGTGGCCAAGATCATAGGTGACTTGCAACTTCTACCAAGCTAATGCATGTATATGCACTATTGGCATGCTAATTGGCCGTTGAACATGCAAGATGATGCTGCAAATTAGTGCTAGATTCTGCAGGCCATGAGCATGGTGACCATCTTGGTGGTGGCGGCAATGTCTGGCCCTGTCTCGGAGCGCATCGCCAGTCCTTCAGCCCCGACTGGCAGTCTGTGCGATGACTGTTCGGCTCATTTGTGTCTGAATGCGAGGCGTAATGTCTTGCGTTTGGTAAAGGCATTTCATTTTTACACTACGGGTGTAATAATTATAACATAGATGAGAGAGAATCGAATAGAGAATGAAGAAGAGAAGAGAGGAACAGAAGAGCGGTTCCGTTCCGTTCTGGTTGTGCGTCAGCCAAAGGCTATATTGCATTCTTGTGTACGACATGTGTGGTCTACTGCTTAGGCCAGCGCTCGGTGTGGTGTGCGCTCCCAAACTGATAGCACAAAAGGTGATGATGATGAGCTAGCTCACTCACTAGCTCACTCGCCTGGCCTAAAGGGGCCTTAATTCAATTTTCCAGAGCAGATGTTTATCCACTCCAAGAGATTGCGAAACAATTTTCTGGAAGAAAACTAAACAAAATTTCTCTAATCATCGCTGATATAGTGTTTTTTGGCGCACAGGCCATGACTTCCAGTGCGGGTCACACAGAGTGTTCGGACCTGGGATTCAATTTTCTTCAGTCATCTCAATGTCTTTGGAATTTGTTTGACTCGCAAATTGGTACCAAAAAATCGCTTATTGCCGATGAGATAATTGCCAGTCGTGTTGTGTCTCGTGGGCCTCAATTACAGACGACCAGGCACTTTCACATGCACATATTTGGACCAAGATCGTTGGCCAAGATAAGTGGCAATAGCGCCAAATCAGATAACAGCCTATCATTTGTTATCCAACAATTTACCATCGTAAATTGTCTGGCAATAAAAATGCCCACTAATCTGATGGTTCAATTTGAGTGTCCGTCTCAGCCCCCACTCCACTCCACTCCAGGACCAGTGCCTTACGAATCCCAACCCTAACCCTAAGCGACGCGAATCTGTAAATCACAGTTTCCGGCAATCGATTCCTTTTTCGTAAGCAATCACTTCCTCCGTTCAATTGGAGTCACCATTAGTTCCATTAGTTCACTGGCTTTTGCTCCCAAAACAGCAAACATTTTATCGCTGGCTAACAATTAATTAGCAAATTGAACCGAGTGCATTCAATCAAATTGAACTTGTTCCATGGCTATCTTGATTGTGTCAACTGTGATCGTTCACTATCTATTGGCATTGGCAGGTAATTAACCGGATAATTGTGTCAATTAATCTAAGTTTGACTTTTTGTTGTGTCGCGAAGTGTCGGCAACCGATCCGTGCGAACCCTCTCTGGCCAGAGATTGTTTCGCCGGAGTGCACACGGATTTGGCGCAAGTGATCGATAGGGGTAGCGCTCGACAGATAGCCATCGATGACAACTATCTCGAGAGACTTTGCAAGTAATCGATTGCTAATCAGGTCCTTAATTACCATCTAATTAACGGAACTGTTGGCCAACAGTGGTATCGATGACGCGCTTAACTGCACGTCCGATATCATAGACGTGGACTGCACTGAAGCCGACGGCCGACTCCGGTTCGACACTTGGAATAAGGCGTTTGTCAGCACTTACTTCGAGTTGTGTGACGCCAATGGAAAGGACGACAAGATATTGATCCGAAGTAATTGACTCTTGGCTTTTTGTTTTCACATTTCTCAGCAAACACTGAGTCTAACACTGAGTTATTGTTAATGAGCTAGCTATAATTGGCAACCTGGACTGTTGGAATGCCACCGGTTTCGTGCAGTGCTTCCAAGACAATACGGGTCTGACATCGGTTCAGCAGATGCTGTCACTGGCCATAAACAAGAAGGAGTGCGAGTGAGTGATAATAATCTTCGAGTGGTTTGAGTTTGACTTTGATCTGAACAATGCATTACATGATGTCATGTCCAATGACAGCCAACTGTACCGGTCGTTCGAGATGTGCCGCCAGAAGCAGATGGAAGCGCCCAAAGGCCAGTGCCGTCCCAATGAGACACAGGAATCCTCTCTAATAGTGCATCACTTGTTCGACATATTCATGGATTCTTCTCATTGCAGACACTATTATACAAACCATTCAAAAGGCAATTACAGCAGCGATCGTATCAACAAAATAGTTGCCTCGCTCTTTGCCCTCTGTCTCTCTGCCTGTCTGTCTGTGTCTGTTATCTAGCAAATAGTATTCAAACGAATGCCATTATAATAGCATTGTATTGCAAATCGGATTAATCGCATTCTTTATAATCAGAGCCGTGTTTTGCATGTTTATTATTATGTAATGTTTATTGTATTATATTTAATATGTGCTTGCTAATTCAATAATAGTCGCTAACATGTAATTAATTTAAAGTCTTGTATTATTATTATTGTTATTATTGTTTTTATCCGAGTTATTATTACTTTTATTATTGTGCGAATCGCCGCCCGATTGAAGTATTTTGAGAATGTTTGCGATCGGACTCTCGAACAGAATGTGCAGTACGTATGCCAACGATATGGTGGCCAACACGTTGAATGAGAAGTTCGTTAGCTGTGTTCGACACAGTGCAAGATCATTAGCAAACATACTGTAATGGCATTGGCCTAATGGACACAGTTTAGCGCTGGCACTGTAAAAGTCGAGATTCGAGGAACTTTTGGTCCCGGAATCGACATATTTCTCTATTAATGTGGTATATAATAGCCACTGAACACCGAGGGCTGTCCCCTATCAGTGCCAAATGCCTGTCCGTGTAGTGCACATCACATACCATAAAATGATCGGTCAATTCGATAGATCGCTTCTGAGAGAAGAGGCCATAAATGGGCGGCAAGAAGTTGGCAAGGTAAATGCCCAGAGACAGCTTGTAGAGTGGGGTCAACGCATCCCATGTGAGCAATCGATTAATGCCAGCTATCAATGGAGACAATAATTACATCATTTGACTGACCCCTCGCCGATCCGGTGCTAACCCGCCCTTCCAGTTGAACACATATAGAAGAGCCATAAAAAGCCCGAACAATAAAAGAGTTTTCCGAACGTTAAGTTGAGATAAACCTCGAGCTCAGTCGACACATCATTAATAGTGAACGTCTCGACATTGATCTCGCTTTTCATCAACTGTTGCGTCCAATGGAAGCCAAAGAGTGTGAGGCCCGGGAACAGTGCCCACAGTGTCCACCTCTGCCACCAAACACCCAGATAGAGGTCGGGCTTCTTGCGGATCAGGTAACCGGTGATAATGCCCACAGCGAATGGCGACAAGTGGTGAATGAAAGGCCAGGTATAGAATATGGAGTAAAACGACTCCTCGAGGATGGAATTCATTCGCGACAATTGGTTCATCACTGGAATGCCTTTGACCAGAATGTGACCGATGCTGACCGCACTGCCCAACATGCAGACCAACAGATTGGCCTGGATTAGCTTGCTGCTCTTGTAGAAGGGAACGATGAATAGCGGGGCCAACACCAGCAGGTGAAAGCATGTGGTCGCCCACCAGCTCGCCAGGTTGCACTAGACATTGGGATTGAGCAGGGTTCAATTAGGTGTGCATAACGTGCTCATTGTATATTGTAATAGATGAGACTGACCATGGACCTGTGCACAAACTCCTCCATATCGAGCACATAGTAATTGTACGATAAAAGGTTAGGCCATAAAAACCTTCTGCACGACTCCACGTATTGTGCGTCAGCCAAGTGCCAAAAAGGCCCGGAGCCGATCAGCGGCAGCAAATAGTACATGAGCATTGTGCCCAGAATGGACGGGTAGAAGCGCAGGTAGATATTTAATAAATATGTCAGGTAATTGAACCGACCTTCGGACCGCTCCAGAGCACCAATAAGACTGTAGGCCGCCAACAGTCCCCTAATTGTTAGCGAGAATCGCATACGCATTGTCACAATGGGTCTAAATTGGGTCTCACATAGCAGGGCCTTACGAGAGGGCGAAGAAGAAGTCTGTGTTGTGGACGTTGCGCAGGAATGCGTATCTATAATCAGTGCCCACTTTGGCCGCTAATCCACTCGTCAGGCGGTGGGTCAGCGGCAGTGCGCTCCAGAACAGGCAGACGTAGTACTGGTGCATAAGCGTCACTTGCAAGAGCATTGCGAACCGCACGAAGTCTATGTTCGAGAACTTCTTGGCCGACCGCTTGAACAGTGCGCGAGTGTTGGACACCACTGAGAACGAGATTATTATACGCTCTAAGAGTGTCGGTCCGGCTCTGGTCCGGCCTTTGCTGATCAAGTCATCACTTTTGGCCGAACCCAGTGACCACTCGTAAACGGAGGCCATAATTGTGGCCAACAATAGAGTGCCGAATATCAGGCTTTGAATGAAAGTTGATATACAATTAGCTTGCTCATTGCCTGGACTTACATAGCAGCAAGCTGGTACTGGTCGAGCACCACCGGCTTGTCTATTGTGTCGCACTCGGGGCCAATTTGGACCGGCATTCTCAGCAATGGATACAAGACTAGGGAACACAAGACGAGTGTATAATCAGGCAAATGATCGGTTTGTGTCTGTCTTTAGTTCATTACTCTGATTGACCACATTCTGCACGTCTGCTGGCCTACAAGTGGACGGAATGCAAATCCCGATATTAATTAGCGAACCGTTCAAAAGGTATAATAAGTCGATCGCCTCATCGATGAACTGTTCGGGGATATTGAACACATTGTTCAGCGGTTCCCCTCTTCGCGCCGAATGCCTCTCGGGATGAGGTATTATAGGCTTCGCTAAGCAGTACTGGCCTCGGATCGGGTTCTGGCTGTCAGACGGACCGGCAATTTCCAGGCACTCGTTATATTCGCCAACACTGGAGAGAACTCCCTCTAAAACACCGGAAGGTATTCCTCCCATTGAGTCAATAACTGCATCGAAAAGGACAAAAACAAAAACAATAATTAACTCCCGATTAATAAACAGAAAGCAATTATTGGCGACATTTCATTGCCCACAACTGTCTGCCGGCGAACGCCTCCCCGATGGCCACCAGTGAGGACATGCAGTCGGGCGGCAACGATATCTCGTAGATAATGGTCGAGAAGCGGGCCATCACTTTCTGGAGTATAGGACTCAGAGTGACCGAGTAGTTGTTGGCCAGTTTGAAGAGACGGTCGATGCGGCCGAACGTCTCGTTGATGTGGCCGACCCTAAAGGTCACGTTCAGCTCTCGGCCCGCCTCGTAGTCGGCCGGCAGTAAGCCATCAATGATCTCATCGATAACACAGATGTCGTCGTCAGCGACAGCCGGACCAGACTCGTGATCACCACTGGGAACGCCGGCACTCAATGTGGTGGTCACAGCATCTAGGTCACTATCATCATAATCTTGTTGGACAGACTGGTTTGTCACACAGACAATTAGCAAGATAATTAGTTCCAATTTGCCGGACAAAGACATTGTCAGTCACTGCCAGAGTCTGACCACTGGAAGACTGGCTGCGAGTCATCTACTGATCAGTCAGTGCCGGGAATT
>JAQGBE010000379.1:0-19778 GCA_034698225.1 Scheloribates latipes | reverse complement strand
TAAATTGATAGTTAACTTTCGACCAAGTCAAAACCCATAACGGCAAGGTGACCGACGGAATGGAAACAGGACAAATGAGGCAATCCGCTTGGTTATCGGACACCAAGCACAAAGTGGTCGAAAACATCAACCGAAGAATAGAAGCGGTGACCGGCCTCTCGGCCGATATCGAGCTTGGTCACTATGATTTAAAAATCAACAATTATGGAATGGGAGACTATTTACTGCCTCACATTGATTACACAACATTCGGCAGACAGTCGGCGCCGGGCAGAGAGTTAGTCTTTTACCGGACCGCGACTCTCATGTTTTATGTGAGTCAATCACTTTTCCAGAGATAGATAGATAGTAATAAATAATTGGTTCAACCAATAGTTATCGACTGTCGAGAAGAGCGGGTCCACAGTATTCCCCCGATTGGGAGCTAAGGTGACGCCCGAAAAGGGTTCAGCAGTTTTCTGGTACAACACATACGGGAATGGAGAGGCCATTTGGGACACAACGCACGGCGGTTGTCCTGTCCTTATGGGCGAGAAGTTGGGTAAGTGTTAGTCAAATCTTTTACTAATTATTGCTACCGATTGAAACCGAATTTCATCCCAAAAGTGGCCGTCTATTGGTTCATAGATGTGGGACAGACCTTCAGAAGGAAGTGCTCTTTGGATCCGAACGAGTGATTGTCAATGTGAATGTGAATGTCGCACAAAACAGTATTCTCGAAAGAGGGCACAAAATAATAATAACATTTTCCTTTTGGTGTTATTTCAAGACTACTCTCAGACCATAAGCAAACATTTTATTCTTGGAAATAAAAACAAAATACTATTCGAGTGTTCGCCGGTTTTTATAATGAGTGACAGATAGTTGTGTATATTTAGTGCATATTCCTTGTAAATTCCTTGTAATATTCCAATCCGAAATGGAAGATTACAAGCCTTGCCCTGGCCCTGGCCTTGGACTCACATCGGACTCCATTTACCTGTTTGGCCCACCAAGGTTTGACCCCATCATTAGCTTCTACACCAAAAATACTACACTTCCGACCAGCTGAAGAACCCGAGTCCGAGTGACCTCTCCTTACTGAGCTTGCTACTAAACTTAGCTACGTTCCCCCGAACGCAAAGATCGTCAGTGTTGTCCGTTCGGGCCACTGACTGGTGGAGGCTATAACCCGAGGATCGGCGACCATCGACGACAGTGGTAACCGCCGTTTGGCCGTACCTTACATACTGGATATGGCCTCCGACTGGCAAAACTAATACCTTGTCTTTAATCTTGCTTATTATCGCAGATTCATCAACGATTAGGTCTCAACAGGCATACAATTTAGTGCAAATTAAGTAATAATTTATTTGTTATTAAAATTGACTTAAATTAAACAATTAATGTAACGCTAATAATAAATCAGATGACATGAGAACAGATCAGAAGAGGTGACCTCCGATCACCTCAACAGCCGTCCCCTATGATTGAAGATATAGAAGTTGGGTCTGTTGTTAATTGAGTCGATGCTCTTCTCTTTCAGGTCATCCAAGGCTCGGATCTCTTTGAGGTGACCGGCATTGAGCGAAACGATGGCCACAATCGCCACCAGAAGACTGACCACCGCTTGTATTATGATATCACTCGGCAGACCCTCGAAGTCGTGTTCGGAGAGACGGACATAACTTCTGTGCTGAGCCGCAGAATAGGCCGAATGCAGAAGCGATAGCAGTGCGAGCGCTGACGTGTACTTCAAGACAACTGAAGACATTCCTCGGCAGTCGGTGTCGGTGTCAGTGATAAGGAAAACAACAACACATTGAGTGAGTGCTGAGAGAAGTGGTCGCCAGATGTGAGTGTCGTCTGAGCGGACAGTGAGCGCCACCTTTGGACTGCTCAGCGAAGTGGGGGTCAAAACAAACAGTGAATTGTTTGGCGTTTGTGTTGTCGAGTGATTCGCCAAAGCGTTCGCTTCGTCTTCAATGGTCTTTCAATATGTGATTCAATTGGGACTCAAATGGCTATCAATTTGTCAAACGCTGTGTTAAAGCAAATGCAAATCAATTCAATTAACTCTCCGAACGTGACTCCAATTGATTTAATTTGAAACAATCGATACGAAAAATTCGAGTCATTATCTGATGTGTGGCTGAACTGAAAAGCAAACGTCAAACGTATAACAACTGAGATATCGATTGGAAAACAATTAACTTCTAGTGAATCGATATCCGATCCGATCCGAGCGATGGGTCAGACACTGTCAGAGCCGGTGACGGCCAAAGAGACGACGAGTGTGGCCAACGACGAGTATGTGGTGGGCGCCTCCTGTATGCAGGGCTGGCGGATCAGTAAGTGTGGCCCCCATTGCCCAGATGATTGTCAACTGACACCCTTCCCGTAGACATGGAGGACGCGCACACACACATCCTCTCGTGCAACGAGGACCGGACGGCCTCGTTCTTCGCCGTGTACGACGGCCACGGCGGCGCCAAGGTGGCCCAGTACGCGGCCAAACACCTGCACCGCAAGGTGTGTACGCACCCGCTCTACCAGAAGGGACTGATCGAGGATGCGATGCGGATGTCGTTTCTGGAGATCGACTCCGATATGCTGAACGACGACAACATGCGGGACGAGTTGGCCGGCACTACCGCCATCACTGTCCTCATCAAAAACAACAAAATCTATTGCGTAAGTCTGACACCCATTTGACACCCCTTTGTCGCGACCTATGCTGTGTTTGGCCTCATTTCTCAACATTGAATTGTGGTCTGTATTTGCACTGCGATTGAGGTTTGTTTGAGGAAATCGATTCAATTGAACAACACTTTTAAGGCGTCTGAATAATAAGGCTTTTGCATCACTTGTTCAATAAGTTATGAGTGGGTGAAAAGGAAAAGTCATCCGACTCTACAGTATAGGAAAATTAGGCGAACAGTAGACGAGTGACTGTGCCTCTAATGGCACTTTCCTTTTGTGCCCCCGAACACCACTACCAGTACCTGGCTCATTGAGATCATCACAACATTTGTGTCAATACATGTTGTTTCTAATGGTCTTAGAATTGGTTGACATTTCATTCAATGTCATTGAATAGATATTACAAGAGATTAATCGCTTTTATGATTAATGACTCCTACAATAATCATGCTAGACTGGATCATAGCTCGATTAGCTCCACTCCAGTGCATTTGTGTGCAGGCTAAACACAAAATTATCCTGCTTATTATTATTTAGAATTAGTGTGACGTGAGCTTTTACTGTGATTTATATGTTTTTGCCTGTTCTGTTCTATAAGCTCATGGGAAATTCTGTTAACGATAAATGCGTTTTCATATTCGCAATAAGAGCGTTGTTACCTCTGTTTTGGTTTATTGTGTTTGGTATCTCATCTTCTGTTAAAAAATCGTTGAGTGATAGCCAGTAATACTTGTGAATGTGTTCGTCTCCGATAACATCTCAATAACAAGTTTTGAAGTGCTTTTGTTTTTCTCTTTTGTCATTCAAACCAGTAGTCAGTAGTCGGTCCCCAAAAACTAATTAATCATTTATTAATTCGACAAAAATAAGAGCCATTTGTGCGCATTATAGGCCAATGTCGGGGACTCGCGAGCCGTGGCCTCGTTTGGCGGTCGCGTCGATGCCCTGTCGTTAGATCACAAGCCATCCAATGAAGTGGAGTCCAAACGGATTGTCGCCGCCGGCGGTTGGGTTGAGTTCAACCGAGTCAATGGCAATCTCGCACTTTCCCGAGCGTTGGGCGACTTTGTCTTCAAACGCAACGACAAGAAGTCACAAGAGGAACAGATAGTGACCGCATATCCGGACGTTCAGGTCAGAGATGTCAACGACGACCTCGAGTTCATTATCATTGCCTGCGACGGCATATGGGATGTGATGACTAACGAAGAGGTGGTGGCCTTCATTAGGATGAGAATCGCGGCCAAAATGGAACCACAATTGGTATCAATCGATAATATTTGCGGCCTTTTTGCTGATTAAATATTTGTTATAGATATGCGAGGAACTGATGACCCGTTGTCTGGCGCCCGACTGTCAAATGGGAGGACTCGGTTGCGATAATATGACAGTGGTTTTGGTGACCCTTCTTCACGGCAAGAACTACGAGGACTTGGCAGACAGGTGTGCCGTTCCGTACGGCCACAAGGCGTCGAAGAACCCGCTGCTGTCTCAGTCGTCTTCGTCGACCACATCGTCGATATCATCGGAAGACGAAGAGCTCAACACAAACGTGGAGAACAACGAGAAGTCATCGGACGGAGAGAACGATAACAACGAGACCAATGAGACGCCCAATAATGAGATCTTTTCCAAACTGAGTGCCGCAGTCAATGACAACGGACTAACTGTCGCGTGATTTAAGGTCTTCGGTGGCTATCAGTCAATTGAATTTGTTATCAAACGTTGATTAATAACGCAATTTTGATAATTGATTGGATTTCTATATGACTTTTCAAACTCTGGTTTCACACTATTTTCCATTTTGTAATTCGCGACTCATAGATAACAAATCAGACAAATTGTTGCACAAAAATTGTTTCGATTTCAATATTGATTTCTATTTCCAATCGACTTTTAATTTGTCATAATTTGTAAAAATAATTTTCTATTCATTTACCAGATTTGAAGTTTACTAGACATTTGAGAAAAACTTGTCGAGAGTTTTACAATAATTGGACTCCGAATTCACTCTTTTATTGATATACTAGTCATTCAAAGTAATTATTAACACTTTTTTCACTTTACATCACAAAAAAGCAAACAATAAGTCGTTTTTAAATGTGTTATAACTTATAAGTGTTTGTCTTCTCATTCGATTCAATTCAGTGTAGAATACAATTCAATAAAAATTGATTTTATCGCTTAAAACATCAAACGTTCGAATTATTTTGTCGAATGATATCCTCTTCTGATGTCAGCTCTGATGACAACTAAATTCAATTTGCAATCAATTTATGTCTTCGATACCAAAAATATAGAATCGAATCGAAATTGTGAAACAAATAGTGTTTTATTGCAATCTATGCTTCAGTCGATTCAGTCGAACGACAGATAGAAAGTTATTTATTGAAATAAATTGAATAAAAGCGATAAAAATAAAGTGAAAATCGATTAGTGTTGTGAAGCCATCGGTCGCTCAGCTTTTGCACGGAATGTCGTTTCGGAAATTGAGTGATGAAAAACGTTTTACTGGATAAGAGTTTTTTGGGGTTTCGCTTAATTTAAACTCCATTTACATTACGTTTATCTTTAATATCGATATAGAATCTGGGCAAACACCAGTGACCATGGTGACTCACGAACCATAGTGACACCATTCTTTGGCTCAAGATTTTGTTGATGAAGACAAGTATAAATCAATAACAACACTGCACTAGATAAGATTAACTGTTATGACCAAGTTTAACTAGAATTGCTGCCAGAATTGCTCGCAAAATGGTAGATGATTCGGGTGGTAAACAAGATAAGTCTAAGAAAAATATGTGTTTCGAAGCGAGTCAACTCCAATTTCCGGATAAGCTCCTCGATTATGATTGAGAGATATGTTTAATCTCTTGCAAGTGACAACTTATTGTCAACAACAAGCATCTGCTGACAATCACCTTGTCACCTTGGTAAGGGAACAATATCGTCCGATTCTGGAGAATTTCTTTGGAACAAGCTGATTTTGTGGCATTCTTGCTCAGATAATCTTTGAGAGCACCTTTGGTTCTAATAGTCTGTTCCCAGTCAATTGTCGACTGTCCAGGTAGTCTGTGCGGTGTGCGCTGTGCCGACAGGTGTCCCCAACGCCGAGTGTGTGTCTCCGCCCTGTCGTTGGCGTTGTCAGTGCTCGTCGACGACAAGGTTAGGTGACGTCACAGACCACTGCTATCCGAGAGCGAGAGAGACCGCAACAGAGACTGAAAACTGAATCTCTGAGAGAAAACTTTTATCTCCCATTCGGTGGAGTCCTTCCTTTAAATTGCTAATGCATTGGATTTTATCTCACTCTCATCCGATCTGCAAGTAAACAAGCTTATGAAATGAGCCAAGTTGAACATTGCTCCACCAACTGAAGTTAATTAACTTTTTTTGCTGTTTTAAATTCACCTTTTCATTGCGAACCAAACTTTTTATCAAACTTGTTGAACTTGGTGCAACAGTCGAGTGCACACTTGTGCGACTAACTTGCTTGTTCTTCTACATCTGTAGTTGATCTGGTAAGGTGTGAGCGGTCAGCTCTGGATTAGCCAAAAGCGCTCGACAGCCAGCGAAGAGGGAACCCATGGAACAGATCAACGGTGTCGACACCCGGTTCAACGTGGACCTGAGCCCCGGGGCCTCGCGGGTCATTCCCAAGGGAGGAATGCTTTACGGCGAGTACCTGCACGTGAGTGGCAAAGGGAAGGGCAGGACAGGACATGTGAGAGTGTCTTGTCGTGCCTTATGTGAACAAATCGCCAATCAATGTGATCGATGAACACTCATTAATATTAACCACGTTTTGCAATACCCAACCAATTATTCCATTACTATATTGGACTTGAATTTCAATAATTTGTTTTCTAAAAACCGATTGATTGATGCAATCCTTAGACAGGATTGCTGTCAAACCGGGAGATCAAGTGATCTCTCAGTAATTCAACGACTTTATAATCGCTGAAATTTAAATCTCAAATATTTGTTGATATTTGAACTCATGTTTAATCCATTTGCATCTGTTTGTCGGCGACCCGACACCACAGGTGGACCGACTGCTGTCATGCCAGGAGCCGGTGACCAAGTGGACTGGCAAAGAGGTGCACGACGAGCACCTCTTCATCGTCACCCATCAGGCCTACGAACTCTGGTTCAAACAGATTATATGCGAAGTCGACTCAGTTCGCCATATAATGAACCGCCGGGTGAGCGTAAGTACCGCTTCTTGTCCTTGTCTTCACTCCCAAGTCCTCGTCTGCCATGACCTGTCTCCCCTCTACCGACTGACCTGTCTTCTGCTCATTCGACTAACACGTGACTAACAATCTGATGTAATTGTTCCAGGATGTGGATGAAGCCAATATGCTTCTCATCACATCCCGCCTAAACCGGGTCGTTCTTATACTCAAGGTATAGGATGATGCAAACTGGATCTTCCCTTGCTTATAATTCTCTGCTAGTTGCTGGTGGACCAAGTTACTATCCTGGAAACTATGACACCACTGGACTTCATGGAGTTCCGTAACTATCTGTCGCCGGCCTCGGGCTTCCAGAGCGTTCAGTTCCGCCTAATCGAGAACAAACTGGGCGTCAAAAACGAGTTGAGGACTAACTACGGAAAGTCTCATTACCTGAAGATATTCGAGAACCCGAACGTCATCGACCAAATCAAACAGTCAGAAGAGGAGCCCTCGCTCTGCGATCTACTGCAGCGGTGGCTCGAGAGGACCCCCGGCCTGGAGAAGCATGAGTTCAACTTCTGGGCCAAATACAAGGCAGTGGTCACCCAAATGCTTGAGCAGAACAAAGCCGAAGCCGAGGCCGAGACCGAGGCCGAGCAAAAGGCTTTACTCTTGGATGAGTGGAAACGCAAAACGGAATTATTTGACTCTATATTCGACATCAATAAACATAACGCTCTGATGGCCAGAGGGGACCGCCGTTTCACTCACGAGGCACTTCAGGGCGCGCTCATGATATCGCTGTACAGAGACGAGCCCCGGTTCAACCAGCCCTTCCACATATTGGTGCTCTTGATGGACATCGACTCTCTGATAACCAAATGGCGCTGTAAGTGAGCCCTCAGTTGCCGAACAGTCTGTCCTTCAAACGCCTTATCTTTTGTGTCAAACAACTCATTAAGACATTAAGACTTGTGTCTCACTTGCATTTGAATATTGTTGACGAGTGGGTTGAGTCACAACTTTGAGATAAGGCGCCGATCGCTGTCTCTAATGTGCAAAACAAAGTGCAATTAGACTTAAGAAAGCAGTGAAAACTCAAATCTAGAATCGCTTCCCTTCAGAGTTTGCTGACTCCGGCAACCGAACCATTGATATCCTGTTCGTAGATATCGCGCACAATGCAGTCCACTAACCAAACCACTAGCCATGGTCACTAACCCATGTCATCCTGCAGACAATCACGTGGAAATGGTGCTCCGAATGATCGGCGCCCACCAGTTCGGCACCGGAGGCTCTTCGGGCTACCACTACCTGCGCTCCACTCTCAGCGATCGGTACAAAGTGTTCGTCGATTTGTTCAATTTGTCCACATTCCTGATCCCTCGCAACTGCATTCCGCCGTTGACGCCCAAGATGAAGCGAAGGCTGTCCACCATGGAGGACATCGCCGAGGATGTCATCTACGACGACATGACCGACGAATGACCCGTGCGATGAGAAATCCATTCTAAACTGGATTTAAGAAGATATTTGCCTTTAATTTGCTCAATAAGTGCTTCCAATTGTAATAGCATTTAATTTGTGTAATTTATTTATGTATTGAGACGTTTGTTGAAAGAATAGTTATAATTATTTAATCTTTTCGCTCCTATTATATTTTGGGACCAATTTTTAAGATATTTTACTATAAACGCCAATTTTACCTAGATTATAATTATAATGTTGCACAACCGATCTGACAACCGATCGGCGATCGTATAACTCGCTTAACATTATGTTTACAAATCATTTGCCAACTTTTTAAACCCGAAGAAAAATAAACTAAAATCTAAAATTCCAAACAGCACTCATCATGTGCCTGTGCTGATTGGCAAGGTACTCGCTTATTTTGTTGTGACAATCGCTTTATTTGTACGAATGATCAATGAGAAAATGTGCACTTGATCAATTGATTTATGCCTCACTCGCAAGTGCTTTCACTTTCAAACGCATTGTTTCCGTGGATTAATCGCTACTTTCATTTGGAGAGCTCTAATCGCTAATTGATTTGTTCTATTAATTTAATTGTTAGATAAAAATAATTCGATTTTAGGTCAATATAGTTGATTAATCAGCAAAGTTATTGCACACACACACATCTATTTTCCAATGCACTAGCTCACTGCTTTGTGAAGAGGGCCAAAAAGGCGCCAAAATGGTGGAGGACCTTGAAACTTCGAGGTGTGTTCTGTAGCCTTCATTTGAATATCTCTATTCCATTGGAGTCCACTTTCAAAAGTTTAATGATTCGCAAGTCTATAATAATAATCGAGTAAATTATGCGAAAGACCATTAAGTCTGGGGTCAGACGGTTCAGACGAGTCGGCAATCGGTGCCGGAATTCGAGTTATCTCTACATATGTGTTGGTTCTCAATGACGAATGAAGTCATAGTAAAAGTTTATTCTTGCAATGCATGTCTTGGATTGCATTAGATTCTGATGAAAAGCAAACTGCGATTGCAGTCAATGCTGTTCTCAGCAGTGGTTCGGTTCGAGTCTATTATCAATCGATACCGTCTGCGGACTGTTGTCTCACATCTGTTGGCACTCAACAAACAAATTACTAGTTATTCACTATAATTGGAATCAATCGCCAATTGGTTTATAATTATACGTTTAATCGACAGACACAGACATTACAAATCTTATGGTATCATTCATCGAATATTAGCATGTGCATTCTGGCAGTCAAATTAGCTGGCATTGAAATCAACATGTACACCATGTACAGGACAAACCATTCGGAGAACTAGTGAATCCATTTCAATTGGCTTTCAATTATATATATTCTAATCATAAAATAATCATAAATGCTAATTATCGAGATAATTTCCTCCAGTAATTGTTCGATCGGTTTCTATAAGAGTTCTAAACTTTTTTATCTGAATTCTTGTTAATGCAGAGACCGAACAGTTGTCGGCACTACAGTCGCTCTAATCGGTTCTGTATTATCGACGATAACTCCGCTAATGGTTTATAAAGTATTGATTGCATTCAAATGTAATTTAATGGCACGTTTTTGCTCATCAAATTCAGAGTAACCGGTGTTGGCAACCTGGGCATTATAATAAACCTGACATATATTGCATCAGTCCCTGGGAATGGCCTATTGAATGACAAATGTAAATTTAATCTAAATTTATTGAGTTTTGCAATGAAGTCGAACAAAACTTTTTCGTCTGTTTGTCATAACAGCAGATATCCGGAGGCATCATCTGATCGATTCATTTATCTCAATAATAATTAGGATAATAATGAATAGAATCGAATCAATTCTAATGTAAACTTATTTATTTGTTGCGCAAAAAGTTGAAATCACTGATCATAAAAGTCATTAATAGTTTGGTAAACAAATTGATGAACTAATCATTTGTTTTCAGTGATATCACATCAAAGATTTCCATTAGAGCTACTGTTCTATTCTATAGACTACTGACCGAGTTATTAGCAACTTATCGGTGGTCTCTAATTACAAGTTTTAATTAAGTAAAAAGTTTTGATTTTAATTATTGACTCTTAATTGAAAACGTGTCTTAATTTAACTGAATTGGAGATCTAATTATTTTTTATATTTTGGGTAATTTAATCGACAAACCAATTAATATGAGTTTCACTGATTTATATCCTAATGAATACGAAATGACGCGAAGAGGCGCTCTCGAGTGCAAAGGGCATACAGACAGCGAATTGTTGGCACCGGTTCGGGACATTCCGTTCCTCTAACAGCTCGTCTAATCAGGCAATTAGACGAAACACGAGAAAAGGCGCCGCCGTTTGCCTATCACTAAATTGTTGGCTATTTTCGGAAATTTATACCAATTTTGACCAAAACTATCGACTATTAGAACGAGTTTTCACATCAAATTCACAATTAAAGCGAGTGTTTGGCCCAAAAGTCATTTATTATTTGACTGTTGGCTAGTAATTAGAATAGTTTTGGATTTATTTCTCGCCGTTTTATGTAAGAAAAGTAATTTGTCTTGGTTACCTTGATTAGAATTAATGGGATTTCTCCAAATGACGAGCCAAATGCCAAGAGATTTAATCGCGAGACGTATATCCCGTAGTCGTCGCACACGAGGGCTATATTTATATAAAACATTTGAGCAAAATCTCATAAATATCGAGGTAATATTTTGCATAATCTTTTACAGTCGGCCAATGAGTTGCCAGAAGTGAAGAAATGCAATAATCATCTGTTGCAGAGTTGGCGACAACTTTGCAAATACTGTCGAATAATAATGGAAAGACTGAGCGATGAGATGCGAGACCGGCTCAGACCGATCGCCAACCAGTCTTTGTCTTTGTGTCTCTCATTTCGACCTCAATTTATAGACTTTTTCCGAATAACTACTCAAAAAGTTTAGGACTGGATCGGGACGTAAGTCGTCGATAGGCAAAGTGATGCCAAATGTGCAGTCAATTCATTGGTAATCTATTTGAGGGTCTTTTCCAGTCGTACGTCGTTTCAGATTAAATGATTTCGCAGTGATATTCGTCTTTGACTGCAACTCAGGTCTTGTATTGCATCAGAAAATCACTATTGGATTGTCGACTTCTGTGCGCTCATATTCATAGAGTACCAGAAGGGTTGGACTTGTTTATTGTTCCTCTCACTCGATGCAAAAGTTCACTTGCCTAGCAATTTGGCCATAACTCAATTTATTGACCATGAATTGGCATTTGGGAACCGCATGACTCGGGCCTTAACCATCAAAGTCATGGTATTTGCCTAATATTGACAAACAAACACATCGATAGATCATTGGATATGAATGGCGTAATCAAAGTGAAGATAAGAGTCTCGACTCTCGTTATCTTCAGTTTTAATTGTAATAAACTAAAGGAAAAGTAGTGACGGATTATCGACTAATATCAAGTTCAGATGTACTCTTATCGTTTTGCTCGTGGCTGTGCCTTGATCATTGTATATCCAGATAGCCGTTAGAAGAGATTAACCTCGAGGAGGTTACCTCTTAGTGGTTGCGACAATTAGTGGCCACACAAATGTCACTTTTGATAAAAACAGAATTGCTTTTAAAGTGCTTTTTATTAGAGACTTAATTATGTAATAATAAATTCGGAATAAAACTGTCGATTACTATAACAATAATCGGAATAATAGTCACGACAGTGGAGGTGATGGCCGGTTCGCCAATGTCTGCAACTATTGGCCAATTGTCAACTCTTTTTTACGGCAATTCTTATCTTATTTTTATGTCAAAAAACAACATATTATTTGTTGTTTTGCCATAAATGCTTTGTTTTATTATTGAAACCATCGTTAAGTAAAGTCGAGAAAATAGTTGAGAAGAGCTCGTGATTCGAGTCAAAAGACTTTTACGAGTTTAGCAGTTTGAGTGCCAGAATAGGAAGTGCGGACCGGGAGGGCTGGGGTCACAGGTGCACATGAGCAAGGTCCGCTCTCAATGTCTGATTGCAAGCGATATTCTGAGAACAAAACACACAATAAATAGTTTCAATGGAAAGCATAAAAGCGTTTCATCAAAACAACAATTCTCTTATCGATGAGAATCTAAATTATTTAGGGATCGCAACGATTCGGAAAACAATGTGAAACACACTGTTCCTAATGGCCACTCAAACCAAGTTTCTATTCCCGGAACGACACGTTTCACTTGTGCTCATCAAATATTTATTTCCACTTAATTATGCGATTAATATCGATAAACCATTGGAGTATAATATCAATTATAATATCAAGCAAAAGTGGCTTGCTCACTCATCTGGCAATTGAGCCCAATTTACGATTGCTAATTGCCTCAATGGCCAAGAGCTCATTGCATAACCAGATCTCGAGATATCCACTCGAGAATTGCATTGAATACCCGGTACGAACTCATAACAGTTAATACTTTGATTGTATGTGTCTTTATATCGGTTTATAAAACCGAATGAAATTGTAATGAAATCGAGAAGTAGTAAACATTGGGCGGACTTTGGGACAGAGGACTGACTTTTCGTGAGCGAGCATTCGGTTTGAAATCATTACTCGATTCTCGACTCGACTCCGGACGTCGACTGATGTTTGGCAGCGAACCAGTGGTTCAATCACTCATTGAATCGGATCGCGGACTGCAATCGATTGCAAATTGCAATACTGTCTCAATTAAACTGAAATTGTTATCTCACTTGAGATCAATAATCATTTTGTTTCCTAAGAATGTTTTCCACCGTTTTTGGGCCATAAAAGCAGTGGCGAGTCACGTCTGTGCGGACAGAACCGGCCGAACCCGACTCTTGGTAAACAGTGAGCGAAGAGTCTATTATTGATAGTAATTGTCTTCAGTTTATTGTCTGTTCCTAAGAGTGAGTGTCTGTGTATAGCATTGAAAAGTGCGAATCATTGCCTGTGCGCTATCGGACAGACATTTCAGTCGCAGTTTTATCTAATTATTAAAAAATACATAAAAGATTAAATGATTATACAATGAATGCGTCGAAATGTCATTGAATTGTTTTGACAACAGTTCTGCAAATTTAAGTCGAGTTGAGCGCAAAACAGTTTCATTTGCCAGACTTGTGCTGCACTGAAGTACATGACTGTCAGCTCATCGCACAGAATAACCAAAATAAATATTCTGTTCGTATATATTATCGTTCATTCGAGTTGTGAACCAAACTAACTCTAACTCTAACTCTAACTCTAACTCAAGTCAACATCAAGTGTCAGATCTATCGATTATTTGTGAATCGTTCGACAAGTAATGACAAAATGGGAATCGATTCAGAGATGTTCCTCGAAGAGGTGTCCGACGACCTCCGCTGCTCGATCTGTCTGGAGGTTTACGACCAGCCCATCCAGATCTCGACCTGCAAACACATCTTCTGCTCGACGTGTATCCACAAGTGGATCGAGAAGACATCGGGCAGCGACCAACAGCCCACCTGTCCTCACGACCGGCGAAGAATATCCAAGTACTGTCTGAAACAGGCGCCGAAGGCAGTGAAGAAGCAGATCAGTCAACTGAAAGTGAAATGCGAGTTCCGGCCGAAGGGCTGTTTCGCTTGCGTTAAGATCTCGGAACTGAAACAACACCAAAACGGTTGTGAATATAATCCCAAGTATTCGCGAAAGTCGTCGCACTTCTGGCTCAAGAAGTGTTCCAATGGTACGACAAAGTTGGAGACCAAGACTAACTATGTCTATCTGACAACAATGCCCAGTCTTTACAGTTACTCGTACTGTACGATCGCCAACCGGTACTGAACTGGCCTTAAGTCTGCTCACGTGCTGCCACTGACTCCCGGCCTTCGGGTCGGCCTTCCGTTCCTCTGTCGGCACATCTCGTGTACGGCAGTGTCGGTCACACCTGTCATCCATTTATTTGATTCGTTGCTAAAACAAGTGTTTAGTAATTGAAATCTCAAACCAAACACACATTCTATTTGTCACTTATTTTATACTAAATTTAATTTAATGTAAATATTTGCCTAATTTTGTAGATATGATTGATATTCAGACAAAACAGTCGTCGGTTTGTATTTAATCGACGTTTACATCGATTTATTATTAATTATTATTATTATTATATTTTTTTCGAAAACACATTTTGTTTTTCGATTTCGGAGATCTATCAGAAATTTGTTTGATTCGCGAATTTTCTGTTTTAGATTACGATTGTGTCGACAGTTAATCAACAGATCAATGGTTTTGTTGCTTTAATTATATCATTAAATCATTCGCTTTTTATATTGATTTCGACGATAGCTATAAATGTATAAACAGTTTTTCCATTTGACGGATAGTTTTCCGTCAGAAATATCAAGACTTTTACTGAAGTAAAAACCACTGAATAAATGTTTATCACAAAAAGTTATTTTCTATAATAGAGTTTTAATTAATTTATTTCTAAAATTCAATTTTTCCAGACCTGAATAACTAGGAAAATTTTCACAATTGCAACATTAGCTTGGCATTTGCACTAAGATTGTCAGCTCGTGGCTCAGATAAACTATCAAGGTAAGGATTCTTTTTGGAATAAACAGCTAATCTTGTGGCGAAAATTTCCCCATATTGTCGAGATTTATGTCCTTTACTACGAGTACTTCACTCCTCGTAAAGGAATTCACAATAAAAGTCTGGAGAACTTTGATACCCGAGGCTAACGACTAATTGCATTCACGAGTCAGACATCATATGAGACGAGACATTAATCTTGAGAACAATTTGTGGCAAAAAAATAATATAAAAATTCAATTAAAATTCGTTTCGCAAAACAGAAAAGTTCTAAAAGTTTTTCGTTTCATTTCAAACAAAGAGCAAAAATTAATTATATTTAGGGTTTGAAATGTTTATGAAAGTTATTACTCTTGGCACCGATCGCTGGCAAACACCCAATTTCTCAGTTTGTCTCCACAACAATAAAACATATGAGTTATTGGGGATTATTGCAGAACGACTTCATCAGTGGTATCGCATTGGGCTTTGGCTGACGAGTTCACTGTCAGTTCAATAGTTTCTTCAGATAACGTGATTCGAGTACTCGAACGCTATCGTCGCGTCTGTTAGCGAGTCGTTCCTCTCAATTATTATTATTATTACCCGGGATACTCACAGAGGATATTGCTGGCCTCACCTTGCTCAAATCAGCATCCTGGATACATCGCTTATACTTTCTATTTTAAGAACTATTTATTTGCAGAATTTCGCCGAAATGAGTAACAGTTGCGGAGCATATTGGCAAGAATCGATACCTTTCCTCATCCCTGACCTACCAGAAATCACCAGGATACCATCGCTGGCATTCACTGTGGCCTTCCAATTTACAATTGTTGTCTTAAGCCAATAATTCCAATTAATGCGCGTCTAATTTAGTCACTTGTCCTGTAATAAACCGGTGATTCTTGTGACCAACCAATCAGTGATCATCTAATTTATGAGTCGTATGACATGACATTGGAATAATTGGGTTAAACAAACTCAAAATATGACTAAATATACTACATATAATGTAGTTTATTCATAGCTAAATAGATTTGATAGAAACTTGCAAATATCATTGAACAATCATGGTCAAAGTGTGAGGTTTTCATTCTTGGTTCAACGTTATCGCCAATATTATCTGCTATTTATCGGAGTGGTGTAAAGTTTATAAGTAGCGACACTTAATATGAGCCGATTTATAAACTTTAAATATTATTGAAATGCGATACCAAATAATCATTCTTGGTGGCCTGATAATCGCATTAATACCGTTTGACCTAGCTATAGCTGCAAACTATAACTTTTCCCACGACTTACCAATTGTTTTTCAAAACTAATGGACAGTTGACTCGATTAACAATGATTTAATGATCGTGTTATTGATTTTATGCGCAATAAGTGATGAAAATATTGGTTTAGATTTGTTAATCGAGAGATAAATGACAAACGATTGCAGAAGTGATGGCAAACTCGACACTATTTCACTAATAAATATTGGTTTACGTGCCGTAAACACACGAATATATCAATTAATTTACTGTCGACTCGAAGGACTAAATGATATGGAATTTTAAAGTCATTGCAAAACCAGTAGTGAATGACAATCGGATCGATGCGGTCGACAACTGTTCGACTGTTCGGATGATCCAGTTTTAACTCGTTGTCGCTCGCAGTCAGACATCCAAATACAGTGAATCACTTGAGACATAACCTATTAATACAATCACATCATTCTATTGGCTGACCCATCAACACATGTTAGGCTATTTTATTCTAGCCATTTATTCGGGGTAACTGACATTTATGCAGAATTTAATGCTAGATTCCAGAGTTCAAACACGTGTTTCGGTTTTGCCTTATCAACTCAACCGAATATAATCGAATAGAATTAAAAACGACGAGTTCGAGACAAACAAGGTAACAATTGAAAGTCTGCCAAACCTTATATGTGTTCTAAGAACTTCGTTTTATATAATGTTTAACATTATTAATGTTTATTCAGCAAATTTTACGGATGATTGACATTACTGTTATTAATTCTGCGAAACAATTTCATATCTGAATTACACGAATGTTATGTTTTGAGTGACGTTTTTATTTAAAACTTTTAAACATATTTCGACATAAATATTGAATAATTAATTGACCATCCTCGTTTGGATGTGATAAAAATGCGAGTCACATGGCCATTATTTTGATTGTAAACATTGGCGAAGGTGTCAGGTCAGTTTTTTACTGCGCGCTATTGATAGGTATCAATCGAAGTCCAATGTTTGATCATATGGTAAAATACAATTTGCTTTACGACAATAGATAACTAACTAAACACCAGAACAATAGATAAAAGTTTATTAATCTCAAGAGATGTTAGAAGTGAGTGAACTCGAGTCGAAGTCACACTCCGTTCAGCACACGGTCTGCCCTTTCGCCACAATTCCGACATTAATTTCTTTAACGCTATTTTGTTTTTATTTAGTTTTGATGACTACCTGTCGACTACACCTACTTTGCAGACGATTTGTATGCAAGATTGTCACCAGCAAGGTGATCTGCCAATGGCTTGTCGCCACTCGCATTGGCCTCTTTGGCGTAATTCGAATCACACACTGTTTCTATGGGGAAGTAAAATATGAATAGTTCTTATTAATTCAGGTAGGTATTCATTGAAATTTTCGGTGTATTCGACCATGATCACAACAGTGGAGACTTCTTGAACCAAGGTAAATTGCCCTAGACTGCACTATTGTGTAATGTGATAAAGTGAGTCACTTTTATATTGCTTTTATATGGGTTTTAAAAGTTTTATATCATTTTAATTAAAATCCAAACAATACAATACAATATAAGTTTAGCCAAATATAGTTTTAAATTAATCATATTTTTACTGTTTATGATTAATGTAATTGTAATCGTAAATTGTGTCCAATAATTGTCTCCGCACTTTGCAATTGTCATCAGAAGGTTGCGCCACAATTAGTGCACCGCTTCTCTCGCATTGTGAACAAACAGAGCTGTCAATGGAGTCGTTTAATTAGTTTTCAATCACTTTGAATAACATTATTTCGCTCGGAATAACAATTTATCGTTCGTTGAACACCAGGAACTTGAATAAACACCAGGCATATGACTTTTAAATGACTTAAATGAGGCGTTCGGCTATAAAATTAAACTAAAATAGTCGGAATTTTAAGTATATTTCTAACTTTTCAACGTGAAAAATAATTTCACGAGTTAATCTTAGTCCAGTCTATCAATTAGACTAATTCTAGATCTAATCTAGAGCTACCGAGATGAATAATCAATAATTGTTATTCTAGAAGCCAATATCCCATAATTCAAATGAATATTTAATTGAATGCATTTTCCATTCGCTCATTGATTGGCAAACTTGTGAGACATAACAGACTGACATTGATATCGATTTGATATTTTATTCGAACGACAACTCATTAATGAGTGAAATGTGTTAACGAATGCGAAACAAATGTTTCGATACTAACCAAACCCAACGGAAAGAATAGAATACAACAGAGAATTCCTGGAAAATTGAAACATTAGTTAATTAATTGATTTTCATTCGAATTGAAAGCAAATGAGTGACAGTTTGAGTGACTAAGATATAATATATATCTCGATCACTTGGGATTGAATGTGCCAAGATAAACAATTTTGGTGACACATTTGTTAAATTGATTGAATGATTTGTCAATTGACTCAAATATTACTTATTCTCATCTGATATTAAAAATTGAATTTACCAGCAAATGGTGAGCTGTCATTCGTGAATGTGTCTTGCTGATAACAAATTATCAGTGAAACAATCTGAAATTACATAGTTCTTGCTCAAAATTGCTAGGTTGGTCCACTTTTCAATTTGAATGAGCAATTTTTAGCAATTACAGAATAAAATGCGGCTAATTAACAAATTAATGTAATTAAAATTCCTAGTAATTAGTGCTGAGAAGTTATACTCCTAGATAAGGAGATAGATCGGTGATAAGCAGATTAGTGACCGCTAACTATTAAACTACTAATTTTAATTGCGTTATCTTCAAAATAGTATCAACTTGAGCTTGAATCTTTGATGCGAAACAGACAGAGATTTTGCTGATTATGTTATTATTGAGCGTAAATCTGGATATAATAACATTTATCTTCCTTATAGCACTTTTAAACAAAATAAACAAGGAAATTTTTCGAATAACATGCAATCATAACACATACCCAGACACGTGAACTCGTCCTCGAGATGTCCGACGCGACAAGTGGGACATCCACCTGGTGGTTGACATGGTTTGACATGGTCATTTGGTATATCATTATTGTCATTAATTGGGTTTTAATAGAGTTTTAACTAAAATTGTTTCTATAATAAGAACTGAGTTCGTAATAAATCTGAGAAACGAGAATTTCAATCAAGACTCACCTAAGACAACGACGGTCTGTGGGGCCGGCTATGGATGGGACGGACAGAGGCATAGCATTAGTGAAACATAATTGAGAATCCAATTAAAGTTATTAATGGACTTTTCTACTGAACCAAAGGCTAAACATTCGCCAAACGATTCTCTAAAGTCAAAAACCTCTCCGATTTATAATCGATTAAAATAACTTTCAATATCTCTTGGATTTTTCAACTGTAATATTGAGTCTGGTTCACAATTGCTTATTGCGATTGCAACATGGCAATATGGCAATAAGCAGTTGTCATAAAACAAATTGAATGCGACATTTTGTTTGCAATCGATTGACTCTATCTATTCGAAAGCAAATGGTTTCACCAAGACAAACCTGTTGCTGTATGACAAAGGCACCTTGAGGCGGCACCTGGCCAGGGATGTATGGACCCTGGTGAGGCGGTGGTGGCGCCCAACCCGGCTGATTAGGGCCGGAATACGGCTGATTAGGGCCGGAATACGGC
>JAQGBE010000378.1:0-19842 GCA_034698225.1 Scheloribates latipes | reverse complement strand
AAGTATCGTTACGATGTGTACCTGCAAGTGGTCCGCGAAGACCTCGACAGAGCATCGCAGATGACATACAACCAGTTCGTCAACAGTTATTTGAGTGACAAAAACAAGAGCCCATAATGATCATGATCACCTTGATATACAACTCAATGTATCAATGTTTATATTTATTTAACTAATTCGAATGCTAACCATGTTAACTATTTAGATAATCATTAAAATAAGACACTATTTAGCATTGATATTAATTGGTGATTGAAATACCATTTGCTGGTGAATAACATATCTATTCTAGTAATTATTGTGAGTTAGAATAGGATAACTAAGGCCAACATTGATGAAAAGTTTATCCATGACATAACCTAGTCTAATCTCAATTTAATGTAAGGTTATTTACCATATTTGTTCTCGCAATTTGTGTTCCAAGAACATCAATATTTTATTGCCTTTTTCGGAATACTAATCAATTCAGTTATGAAGAGAATGCCATAAACTTTACTAGTCCACTACATTCACCGACCAAATTTTATATCAGATTGATTGCCACAGCAGTAAATATCCGGCAATATCTGTCCAGTTTATTACTATTTATGTCTGATTCGATGCACAAACTTCATCAATGAAAGTGCTTTTTGGCAATAATTCTGGTAAAGGATCATAAAAGTTATTGGTGTGCGTAGGGCTGTCATCTCATTTTGCCTCAGAACTGGGTTGTCATCAAATATTTCAAAAATTTTCCTGCACATACCTGGATACTTCATTTTTATAGCATTTTTCTCAAACAATTATACCTAGAATGTGCCCTGGGCAGAAAACTTCCAGGTGTATCCGCTCGCTTCAACACTGGACAGAGACCCCAAAAGCCTGGACATATGGCAGCCCTACGTGTAGAGGAGGTCTTTCTCTATGATGAGAGACTCCATTGCCTCGACTGTCCCGACTGTCCAATGGCTTACCATCGCATGTGTCGCACAAAGTCCCGCATCGCCGACACGACAGATGTGTCTATTATAGAGATTTCTTTGTTGAGATGTCATTTTAAGCATTTTATGTAATTCTATGTTTATTTGACTAATTTTGTGCTAATTTAATTTAAAATATTGCAAGTTTGCTGATTAGCTAGCTATTAGATAATCGACAAAATACATGTATACGTATCTTATGATATGATTGGACGACCGAATCGTATGGCCAACAATGAGTGATTCATACATTTGTTTCGTGAAATACCACGATTACAAATTTGATTTGACTCTCAATGATGGCCTATCAAGAAGGAAAAGAAGCTTCGTGCAAATATTCGAGAAGATGGTCGAATTGTTCAGCAAGGCGCTACAGAAAAAGATTGATCGAGATACTTATTTGTTTGAGGTAAGTAAGTTTAACTCAACTGATTGTAAATGACTAATCGATAGTCTGCCAGCTGTTCGATGGCCAGACTTACAAGTGGTCACTGATCACATCGGGAGATCCGATAATCTACCGATGGTCAGTGATCTCCGTCCGCCACAAACCACTTCTTCCAGTTCCTGGCCGTTGGTTCGACAATACTCTCACCACTAATATCGAACGAACTCTCCGTCTGTGGCGAAAAGAGATAATTGCTTTTTATTTTACGGTTGTGGTCATACACAAGAACTTCCCGAAGATGAACATAATAAAGCAAGCTAACTTGAAGTGGCCGATAATAGTCAAGTCACTATTGGATGAATATCCCCGAATTTTCCTAGATTATACAGTAGGCGAAAAAAGCATCTGGACCCGTTTGGCTGCTGTTTTCACTAGATTGGTCACATATTATGCCGATAATTATGACCAAATCAACAATAAATTGATGCCATCTTGGCAAAAAAGGTAGTTACTACTAATACTTTGTCTCAAATGAAACCTCACCTTGCTCAACTCATCAACCGAATGTTCCTTGGTCACAGGAACATCCCTAGTAGTGAGAGTCAGATAGCGTCGAAGTCAATGCTTTGTGATAGGCCTCGATAGTCACTAGCGTTGGGCTGCTTTTCAGAGGCTGAAATTTCACTTTGAAATTTCATGGAAATTTCACTGAAATTTCAGCGATGAAAATAGCGATTCAGAGAAAATTTCAGTAAAAAGCAAAATTTTGTGAAATTTTCGTGAAATTTGCCAATTTTAGACAACGAACCCTATTAAAAATCAAATTTGCTAGTTAATGAAAATGATCTTATACGCTTGATGCTTCAGTAGCTCAGTGAATAGTATGATTGGAAAGTGATCACCACGTTGTGAGTTCGCTCCCACATCCTAAATATATTGTTATCATGCTATTTTAGCAGAAAAATAGCAATAAATGATCGGATTGGCCTTGAGCAACATCTTTGTTATCTTTGTTTACGCTTATTTTATCTATATTATATATTTGAAAAACGTTAAATAAATTTAGGACGCTTCAAATGTGCCAAAAAGCAAATTTCACGAAATTTCCTTAAATTTCAAGAGCAAAATGAAAAGTCGTGAAATTACCCAAAGCTAATAGTCACTAATAATCGAATTCTGAGCTAGGAACATTCAGTTGGCGGCGACACTTTACTGTCTCAAATCAAACTAATGATAGTGATTAACATAATGAGCAAGGTGATGTTTCATTCGGTGCTGGAGAGCATTAATAATTCTGCTGTTAGTTTGATCAAGCAAGTTCTGTTCTCAATAATTTGCAATGATCCAGGTTCAACTTATTCAAGATCATTCACATATTGGACAACACATCAAACGTGTGTCCGCCCGAAATCGCTCTGGTCATCGACAGAGTGGCGAAAGAGAGCGAAATTAAAAAATACCAGTACTTTCAGCGCATGTATAGTTTCGATATCTATCTGAACCAGGATCTGAATAATATGGCCAAAAACATCTCATGGAATGAGTTTGAAAATAAGTATCTTTCGTGATATGTCTAATGTCTAGCTGTTGTGTCACACGGAATCAATATCTGTGCCAAGTTTCCAGACCAGTCGCGAATGCAAATTAGCTTGTTTAGTCTAGACTTTGTTTACTCTTGAATTGGAATAATTAATTATAAATACAGTTATAAACTATAACTTATAAATTATAATTTATAATCTAGTAGTAAATGTTAATAGCATGCTCTCTTGATTGTTAACAATTTAGGTCTAACAAAATTAAGTGAGACAATCGACAATCTTTTGATATTGTTAACATGGCAAAACCTTTGACACACATATATTTTGACAAAATATATCAAGTCATAGCACATGTTAAATATAGACAGACCAAGCCACATTCCAATTAAACCACCTAGATTGCAGACCAATGAGATGAACGTTATTTCTGCTAAATATTCAACATAAATATCCGGATAAGAATTTCTATACAATGCTAGTGTTATCCTATTTCTAGAAGGATATTTGATCAAAGAATTTTGATTTGGATTGATTCTATGCGTCAGTTTGACTTCACTAAGGTAAATTTCTCGGTAACATTCCGGTTTGCATTGTTCACCACAACTGGTAACCAAACGACGATTTTTATTGTTATGATTGCAAAATTTTCTAGGTGAAACGGTGTATATTTGACTTGTCTTGAGCAATTTACCATCGTCAACATATTCTGCATTGCAATAATAACCAAGGTGTTGTCTGACACACTCGAGCACACAGTCCTGTCTGGTGTTAACCTTGCTAATAGGGTTCAAGTCATAGTTAGTACCGCTTATGTCATAATCGCCTTCCATTAGATTTGTGGCCACTTTAGTGTAGAATATGTCGTATTGCGAGCCATGAGTTAAAGTGATTGAGTTCCTGGTTATCTCAGGTATAACATTGGGCGAGTGTAGTATCATGGTCACCTTTTCTGTAGCGCTAAAGGGAAACCATAATCTTGGAAATTGCACGTAAATAAACATTTGTTTCAAGTTCATTGTGTAATTGCTCCAAACTGGCCTCAGCCAACTGAAATGGGTGAAACACTTTTTGTAACCTTTCGATTTAAAGTGTATTGTTTCAATCGGGTCACCAAGATACATAAATGTACGTGAAACTCCTTTCTTCCCAAACATCGTTACGAATTCTTCATTGTCATGGACGTTGGACTCGCCATGAGCGAGCACATGAATCGCCCGTCTACTCGCATTGTTCCACACAACCTTATCCAGTTTAATTGAATACTTTTCGAAATAATCTTGCAGAGTGTCATTTAGGCCATTAAGCACATAATTTGGCCGCTTTATGTTGTTATAGATTATACGAAATTGTTCCAATGATCTTGCTATATTTTTATCAATTTGTTCCCAAGGCAAACTATCAATTTTATCAAGCAACTTGGTATAGTTCTCAAAATAAGCTTGGTACCAACTATCATCCTGGGCATATTTGTCGAACGCAACAATGTGGTCGTAGCAAATTGTGATGCCAGGTAAGGTTTCCAATTGATTCTTGGTTAGCTTTATGCTAACTACAGTTTTACCTTGCATGTATGAGTCATACAATTGAACAAGTTGATAAAATAGGCCAACAGTACAGATGAGTGTCAACAAAATGTTCAAGCTAAAAAGCTCAATCAATTTCATTTTGAAATAAGGCCAACAGCTAGCACAAACAATACAATATCTACTAGCTAATTCTTTGTATTTTTATTCTGTAATGAATAATGTAGGTGTTGTTAGGTTATGTTAATTTACGAGTAGAATAACATTCTAGGTCAATTAACATTCTGTTTTGATGAAAATGCAAAGATAAAAAGCAATGTCTAGGTGCATTAACATCATTAATATAATTCAAATTGAAATTAAAGCATGAATAACATGATTGTAATTATGGAAAACACGGTAAAAATACTCTCTAACAAGGTGATTATTCTTTGTTTGTCTCGTGCTAAATGATATAATCAAATAATAATTGGATAATAATTGCCTTGACGACTGAAAATTGGAAATAATATTTTCGATTTATCGAACAAATGGCAACGGATTAAATTGAATGGCACATATTTGGTCCCATACGATATCACCTAGATACTTGTAAGGTACGGCGGTTACGACAGTCGTCTGTAGTCGCCGATCCTCACGTTAGGGCCTCCACCAGTCTACGGCGCTACTGCACACGTAGACGATTGTCTCGATCGGGAGACTTTCTGCAATACCGAAGTATTCGGCGAAAACATGCTTGGACATTGTGTAAGATAATCTTGCAAGTGCTTAGCAATATGTCTGTCCAAACATCAACCTTAAACTCGAAGTATATCAAGTTATGACACATGTTAAATATAGACAGACCAAGCCACATTCCTATTATAAACCAAATAGATTGCAGACCATTGAGATGAACGTTATTTCTGCCAAATATTCAACATAAATATCTGGGTAATAATTTCTGTACAATGCTAGTTTTATCCTATTTCTAGAAGGATATTTGATCGAAGAATAATCATTTCTATCTTTATTCATCAGTTTCACCAAGGTAAAGATTCCGGTTTGCATTTTTCACCCCAACTGGTAACCACACGACGATTTTTGGTGTTAACCTTGCTAATAGGGCTCAGGTCATAGTTAGTACCGCTTATGTCATAATCGCCTTCCATTAGATTTGTGGCCACTTTAGTGTAGAATATTTACAAATGTACGACTAGTGTTTCGTAATATTTCATATCTTTATCTTTGTTTAGATTTTCCTAGTTCAATTTAATAAGCATAGCAATTAAGTTATGATGCCACTGGTAATGATATAATTATGATAGATTAAATTATAGCATGAGAACTCACCATGTGATGTATGGTGCGCTTTATCCAGCCAGACCTCCAGAACTCCCACCAACTTTCTCTCACCTCGCTTATATGTTCCAATGGCTTGGCTGTATCTTGTATCATTTGTTCCAGTTCGGCATTCATTTGGTTCATCACATCTCTTCTGGTCCTATCATGTTCGATCTGCTCTGTGGTAGAACCAAGCTGTTTTTGTGTAGCCATGATGAGATAATCCAACCGGGTTAGATTAGCTTGTCTATCAGCCAGCTCATCATACAATCTCTGTTTGTCCCTGTACAATCTGTCCAAGTTCAATTCAATCTGCTGTTTCTCCATCACAAACTCTGCCGCTTTCGTGCCAATGATTTTGAATACTTCTTCAGTTTGTTGTGCAAACCGAAGAATTCCGGTGTCTTTCAACTGAGACACTTCTTCAATGCTCTTGTCAATGTCGTTTAATGCGCCCATGCATATTGTCCTTTGCTATCCTTATCGCGTCTTCCGAGCCTGGTGATTCATTTTGACAATTATCATGTTCATGCCTGCATAGCTGTTACCTTTGGATTGCCTGATAAGATCGCTTCCCGACTGAACAGTGATTGCAAGAACACGAATCTTGTCAAAAGCCTCGCTGATAGTTGACCATGCTCGTACGTTCTCCTCAAGACTTAAGACCAGGTTAGGGATAAACTCTCGCTCCCAGAAAATGTCCTGAGCCTCATTACTGATGTCTGCTACATATGCAGCCACTTTGTATGCACCTTGTGCAATTTTCTCAAATGCTTTCATATTGACAACCAGGGCGTTGGTGTTGTTCACTACGATGCGTTCATTTCTGTTGTCAATAGCGATCAAATCTTGTGGGTCGATCTTGTCTTGCTCATACGATTTTTTTCAAAGATCTTGGTGATAATCGCAGTGGCCAAAATAGGCCATTGACCAGAAGTGAGCGCTCGCTTTGTAGCGCACGCTTTCATATGAAATTGGATCACAGGTGCACTTAGACATACTTAGACATTGACAGCCGTATTCAAGTTATGGTATAGAGCAAGAGCAAGAGCTCGGCTTGTAATTTAGAGTTAATTCATCATTCAAAATGATTGGCTCTAAGATTTGCAGCTCAAACGAGTTGTGAGCTGAGCTGCTGTTTGAGTGACAGTGCGATCAACTTTTGCAAACAAATCTGTGTTTGTTTGCAAACAAATTGATGCAAATCGACACCAAATAGAGACGAATCGAAACGATCCGCCGAAATGGACAGCGACATCGACATCATTGAAGACATCGAGATTGTGACCGCCCGAAGACGACCGCAGAAGACCATTTACACCCGAACAGATCCTTTGGTACAATATCCGCCCGACGCTTTCCAGCGTCGGTACAGAATGACCAAAGAGTCGTTTCGGGAGCTCCTGGAGCTACTGCGGCCATCACTGAACCGGACAACAAGATGAGGACCAGGTCTCTTCGGAGAACCAGGTCCTCATTGCCCACCGGTTCTATGCCACCGGATCACTACAGATAGTGACCGGCGACACAATCGGCATCTCGCAGCCAACGATCTCAAGAATCGTTGGTCCGGTCTCTCGTGCCATTTGTAGCCTGTATAACCAATTCATTAAATTTCCGACGAATGAAAATTCGTCGGAAATAATGAATGGTTTCTACAGGCCACTGGATTAGGACCCGACTGCGAGGCCATTTCCCGGTGTCATCGGGGCCATAGACTGCACACACGTGCAAGTCCTGGCCGCCGGGATGGACAACCGGGAGGTTTACAGGAACCGGAAGGGTCACATCAGCATCAATGTGCATGAATTTGTGATGCTGACTTTCGGTTCCTGAATGTTGTAGCCAGATGGCCGGGATCTGTCCACGATTCCCGGATCTGGCACAACAGCGAAGTTTGGGCCAAGCTGGCCAACAAAGAGGTCAGCCCGGGATGGCTATTGGGCGAAAATGGGTATGGCTGTTCGTCATATCTCATGACGCCCTTATTGGAGCCGAATACAAGAGCCGAAAGCGCGTACAATTATGCCCATATCAGGACCCGAAATGCCATCGAACGGGCATTCGGTGTCTTGAAGAAGCGTTTCGCCTGCTTGGCGGGCATCATCAGGCAGGATATGGCCAACACTTTGGCCACTATCACTGCCTGTTTCGTCCTTCACAACTATCTTACTGCAAGACAAGACATCGGGCCCGAAGACCACCCGTCCGAAGAAACGGCCCGAACCCCAAACCACGCCGACCCGGACAATAAGGCCAGCGAAGGACATGCGGCACATGCGTCGCTGATTGAGCGATATTTCAATTAATTATTATTATTATTATTATTATAACAATTATTATCATTATTATTATTATAAATAAATGAAATACAATTAAATTTAAAATATTTTTATTCAAATAAAATTATTCAAAAAAATACAATTTATTTATTCATAAAAATTAATTATAAATTTCGACCTCAATAGCGGTCATTTCTTCGCCGAATTCGGCCGCCATTTTTTGCCGCCAATATGCGGTCTCTAGGGCGATCTTGGCCATTGTCGCCTTGTATTCTTTGCGCCGCATCTCCAATATTCAATCGGCGGCGCGAGAAACAGCCGACCCATTCAGGCGGCACTCAGGCTTCGCTTCGGGGTCTCTTCGAGGGGTTTGCTCTCTTCTGATTCTTCAGAAGAGAGCTTGATCTCTTGGCCCACGTGGTGACCCGCATCTCCGTCATGTGGGTTCTCCATGTGGTACAGAGAGTCCCCCAAAACCCCGGCCACATTAGCACTAATTGTGCTGATGTCGGCAAATGGTGGGCCGCCGCCTGTCTTCTGCCGAGACTTCTTAGCCTCGGCCACTTCTTTTTTGGTCCTGGAGCACATGTTGCTCCAGGCCTTCCTGAGTTGGGCGACCGTCCTGTGGCCACTGATTGTCGGGTTGGCATTGAACCCGACAGTTATTGTCATCCAGGCGCTGTCCTTCTTCTGAGCGGCGGTCAAATCTTTCCTCGCGCTCTTGATGGTATCGCAATGCGGCTCCACGAGGCTGATGAGGAGAAAGCGGTCGGCTTGGTTGAGCTTTGTTGACCGCTTTGTCTTGTCTTCGGTGTCGGACATCGCGTGACAGGCGGGGATACTGACCACTATACTAATGTTTTGATTTTCAAAACATGTGTGCCTTGCACTGACACATGCGCTCTTCAAGAAAACGCATGAGTCGGTGCTCAATATTGAGAGAGTCTGTGGTCTCAACTTG
Source organism: Scheloribates latipes (assembly GCA_034698225.1). Classification (NCBI taxonomy): domain Eukaryota; kingdom Metazoa; phylum Arthropoda; class Arachnida; order Sarcoptiformes; family Scheloribatidae; genus Scheloribates; species Scheloribates pallidulus. The sequence continues at coordinate 10,865 of JAQGBE010000378.1, read as the reverse complement.
AATGACCACTTTTGAGACTCCTCTCTATCTCAGCTTTGAAATTTTTAAGCTGAGTTAGAATTCAATCATTTTGAATTCGACTATGATTGTTTTTGCAGTGAAATCGATGAAAACATTGAATTCGATATCAATATAATCAATAGTTTTAATATCCACAATTGACCTAGATATATTATTCTTGTTTCTAGATTTCGTATGAGCTTAACAACAGGACTTGCAACGCATATGCCTACCCAGAGGGGATCAGAGGCAGGATTTTTTGAAACTTTTCGCCAGAGAGGGATCAAGGAAGGGATAGACAAAATGACGGCCGCCGCTATTTTTCGCCTAATTCCAGTCAAATTAAGCTTAATTACGTCCGATTGAAGTCGTTCTTTCGATTTTAGGCCTATTCAGGCGTTAATTTAGTTGAATAAACGTTAATTAAGCTCGATTATGACTGAATACTGTTTAAATCACGATTTAATGTAGTTTAAATTACCGAAAATGGCTGCTGCGCTTCACACGGCGGCCACTTCTGGGGATAAGCAATCTCGAACTCAGAGGGGATTTTTAGAGATTTTCAAACAGAGGTTGGATTTTGGGCTAATCCCCTCTCCGTTGCAAGCCCTGCTTAACAAGAATAGTGAACAATGATAAGCGCTACCAAATAAAATGTTGACTTCGCGACCAATATCTTCTAAACAACCAAATCCTAGACTCAAAATAACCAATGCATCGATTTTGTATATGATATCTGAAGATATATCAAAAACCGATTTCAATTGCAATGATTAATCGATATTTGTTTCATTCAATCATATTAATTATTCAATTTTTATTCCAGTCAATTATAAATAATTAGTTTGTAACGCGTGTTAGGAACGCGTACGTTAGGAAGTATAACCTCTCTAGTGACTGGGCACGTAGACGTGAGGTCTCTTTATTACGTCTGTACGTAGAGGTGAAGTGACTCTAGAGGCTGCACTCGTGAAGTTGGGTCCAGAGGCTAGGTCTAGATTAAGGTTCGGAGCAGGATCTATAAATTTCAAATTTTGAAATTTATTTTTGTAGCACATTATAAGTCTGGGAAAATCTTTTGTTGATTCAATAAATTGAAATCATTAGGCATATAATTTTACGAAAAATTGTTTAATACTATGTTTAATACTTCAATGTTCAATGTTTAATACTAATTCAAATTCTATGCTATCTCGTTAAATGAAAAGATACGATGAGTTTTTTCTTACATTCCAATAGAGGTAATAATTGGATTGATAAGACAATATATGGAAAACACATAAAACAAATATTGATAGAAAACCAGCTTGGTGAATTCGAACAGATTGAAACATTTGAAACCAACATAGACTTCGTCTATTTGCTCGATGAACGAAGAGATCTTAAGTTTTAACTTTGAAATTTTGATACGTTTTTGGTGACAAATGAATGCATTGTTTGTAGTATTTGTATGACTGCGAGTGTCATTGAATACTGGATACAAATACTTAGATATCGATTGGTTTCGCTGTGAAATCGACGCACAAATTGCGTTAAATGTCATAGTATTACATAAGGTAAAGATAAATATTACAAATTCAACGAAATAGATTAAACCATTTTTTTGGTCTTGAAATATCTTGAACATCATGTCAATAATGTATGGCGAAGTGATATAAATACTACCAGCAATAATGTTCAATTCGGGACTAACGTCATCAATACATTTGATGTATTCGCTATATTCTTCAATCATTTGCTTCAATCGATTCATATCATTCCAAATAATACTGACCCGGATATCATGAATAATGTCAGCCAATTTGTAAATCAAAAACTTCAGATAAATAACAGCAAGAATGATAAATCCCATTAAGAAACTATGGAAATTCTTCACGAAAACTATCATCAAAACTCCATTGATTAGAAAAATGTCAAAATTAACTTGCTGATCTGATGTGAGATATTTTAAGCAAAGCCAAAAGAATCCCAGAAAGAGATATATGAAAGCAGTAATTATAACGCCTAGTCTTAACACAATCCAGTACAATAAATTTGCCATTAATATCAAATTGGAATGTCTGGGTTCATTCAATTTATAGAAAGAATGACCTCGAATAACGTTGATCAGCTGCCGACGAAGACAATTGTTAATTCTAGTCTCGATCAGGTAAGTGAATATCTTGGCTGACATTATAATAAAGACGGACAACAATATAAGAACAAACGTCAGACTGACATCAGGAAGAATTAGTGCCAGCAATTCTCCCGATGAAATTGCAAGAGTGATATCTCGGTAGACGATGGCATAGTAGGTGAACAATGCATATTTGACTGCATGAACAGCTGATAAGAGAAATGTCAACCAATACATAACCTTTCGTTTGAGAGTCGGTTCGCGTTTGGTCTCCCAGTCGTCGATAGTCTGGTAGTAAAGCACATAATTGTCGGCAAAATATTTGTGCAGAAATGTAAGATCTCGATCATTGTATAGATCAAATTGTTTCATTATATCGAGCAAGATATCCATCCTCTTGAATGATTACCGTGATTATAATTATAAATTTCACAAAATTCACCTTAATATATTTTCTTTGTCTTTGTTTTTTAAAATCAATATTTTTACTAATTATCAATACTTAGGAATATCGATAAATACGTATATTTCATATTTCATAGATTTCATATATCGATATATGAAATCTATGGGAGAAAACATTTGGATCACAGGTGTACTCAGACGTTAATTGGTTTCGCAATGAAATCGTTGAAAACATTGAGTTCGACATCAATACAGTCTACTTCCGATATAAGCAGACTCTCGGTGCGGGACAAAATATCTGTTTATATCAGATTCTGCTAATATCAGATACAAGGTATAGAAATGTCGTTAGAAAGAACAAGGCTCTTGTAGGGGTTTTATTTCAAGCTAATATTTAGTTAGTTAACATTATCATGCCTTCACGCTATAGACATTCCAGTATCTAAACAAAACTAGGGGAATTATCCTTGTATTCTAATAAATGAACCGTGGCAAATAAATTATCAATTAGAACAAATTTTCGAAATATAATACAGTAGTTTGTTTTTAAAAATATAAGGCTTTATATCGGTACTTCTGATTTTTCACCCTAATGGCCATAAGTAATTTTCTAGTACGAAGAAATGACATTTCTTGGCTGAAATAATCAAATTAAACATTTGTATCTGATCAATTATAATGGTGCGTGTACTATACTGCTAGCTAGAGCATTTATTTTTAAAGAGGTTGCTCAATTTTTAATTGCCTAACATTTTTTCAGATAAATAGAATAGTTTTACTGAAAAACGGTATATAAACCTAGTTTCATTTCAAAAATCTGTTTATATCAAATCATTATGTCAATGGAAGTGTCCCAGAGTATAGCTTGTCTATATTGGAATTCTGTTTAAATCAGATCTGCTTAAATCAGACAAGCTAATGTATTAGGTCCATAGGAGCGGTCTGTGCCTTCAGATTGTCTGAATATATCGAGATTCTGCTTATATCGGGACCGCTTATATTGGAAGTAGACTGTATAATCAATAGTCCTAAGATCAATATCCACAGCTCACCTAGATATATTAATCCAATTTCTTGATTTCCTATAAGCTCGACAAGAATAATAAACTAATATGGGATCGGGATATAAGCGCTACCGATTAAAATGTTGTCTTCGCGATTAATATCTTACCAAATCTGTGTATGAATTCTGAAGAAATATCGAAAACTGATTTCAATTGAAAAGAATAATCGATATTCGTTTAAATCAATTTCACCTGAGTTGTTTTAAAATTTCTATTCCTCTTAATTTGTGGGGACCTATAGGGTTAGAGGAGAGTTCAAACATGATTGTTTCGATAAGCAGGGCTTAGATGGAGGTGGAGAAGGAGGAGATGACGTCAGTGATGCTAACATTTGCAAGGCTTACAATCAGTTATTTCAAAATTTTATTTTCAAACATTTTAATTTCATTCATTCATACAGTATAAATGGAAAGTCATTTCGCGCTTAAGTACAGAGAGTACCGATTATTTATAAGGTACAATAAGCTATAATTTACTAAGTTACTAAGTTTTAGCTTGTTGAACCTTACACCTGCCGCATCTAGATAACTTAGCACCTGCCGTGGTGATTTTAATAACTTTGCATGCAAAGTTACATGGAAGGAATCGGTAATTGAATTGAGAGCATTGGAGCGATAGGTAAATAGTTTATATTGACATCGAACAGCCGCACAATACTATCAGCACAAGTATTTGCTTCGTTGGCATCAGTTGATCGATGAAAGTATCCTTTAGTTTGTCCAACACTGTTGTCGACTCCTTTCCGCACTTCGGCTTATTCTTGGACGCAGTTCTCTATTCCGGAGGTGTGTATCGCTTGAAGAAGAATAGACTTCCTATGGCTAGACCACAGGTAGCGATGATTACGGCCAGGAAGATGTAGGGGATGTACACTCGTGAGGTGAGCATGTCTTCGCCGATTATGGTAAGGTTCAAATTGATGTCCATTTTTGGTGAATCCGAAAGGAAAGGTTCGACCACTAGAGGTGTGACTATAGAGCCGACACCGAAGACAAAGTGGAGCGCCTGAACGAACGGTCCGCAGTCGTGGCGCCACATCTCCACAATCCAGACGGTGGCCGAAGACTGGATGCCACCGCTGGCGAAGCCATTGACGGCGAATATGAGGAACAAGAGGTTTATCGACGACAAGTGCGGTGTCAGTGCCATTGTGAGGGCGATGACCAACAGGCACAACATGAAACCAATCTGCTTGTTGATGAATTGGAAGACAAAGCCATCTGAAGGCAAAATGAGCGAGGTTATGCTTATTGAGTTACTTAAGTTTGGTTTCGTGTTTCGATTTGTACGAAATGTTAATAACCGTCGGAAGTAATGTCGGAAAAACTATTGTGACGATAGGTGTGATGACTCGATCGTTTGATTCATTTGCAAACTGAGTCAATTTTGAAAAATTCATTCTATGGAAAGCTAATAAAGTAGAATAAACAGCTGTTTATCTGCATCTCTTTGGAATTCATAAGTGAAACGATCGAGTCATCACGCCTATCGTCACAATTGTTTTTCCGACATTACTTCCGACGATTAGTAATATTTTATTGGTTCATCCATATAATATGACTGCAATGGGCAGGACGTTATTATGACTGCATAATAATTATTTTCTATTATTTTTAAAAGGCCTTTTTATTGATTTAAAAAAATTATTTTCATTCGAGCTCCCTGCGTGCACTCGCAGTTATGCAAATTCATCTGACATTATTCTCATTCAAATCCACAAACGTATCAAAATTGTTAAGAATAAACTCCAGATTTCCTGGTTTATCGAGCAAATAGACGAAATCTATGTTGGATTCAAATGTTTCAATCTATTCGAATTCACCAAGCTGGTTTTCTATCAATATTTGTTTTATGTATTTTCCATATATTGTCTGATCGATCCAATAATTACATCTATCAGATTTTAAATAAAATATTGACCTATCAATACATTTAGTAAAATAGCATATAATTTAAAATGATATTAAACAAGACTTCCTAAAAGTTCATATTTTATGACTACCTTGTTGTAAAAATGGATAGAGAACCAGGGAGTTATAAAGTATAGGCTTTTACGATGCCTTGTTAAATGATAAAATCAATGTTATTTGTAATGTGAAATAGAATCGATGTATTGGTTAATATGAGGCTTAACCAATACTGGTTGAATTCAATTGAATATCACTGATACTTTGAAAAGAATGCACAAGCTGGTAGATTTTATTGAACAGTTTAGGTTCTGTGACTTGGAGACCAAACACGAACCGACTCTCAAACGAAAAGATATTCATTGTTTAACATTTCTATTATGTGCAATTCAAACAATAAAATATATTTTGTTAACCTTGTATGGCGTAAAATCGGTTGCGCTTACATCCCGTCCCCATACCACTATTCTATTCTTGTCCAGCTTATCCAAAATAAAGATATGAGACAAATATATCTAGGTGAATTGTGGATATTGATCTCAGTACAATTGATTATATTGATGTCGAACTCAATATTTTCATCGATTTCACTGAGAAAGCAATCGATATCTAATTTTATGTATTCGTATCTAATATTCAGTGACACTCGCAGTCACGCAAATACAAAAATCGCACGGATTTCAAATTGAAAAAATTGGTTTCTAAGTACACCTGTTATCCAAATGTTGATTCACTAGATTTCATATATCGATATCTATTAATCGATATTCCTAAGTATTGATATTATCAAGAATATTGACTTTAAGAAAGACAAAGAAACTATGTTTAAGTTCTAATTACGGTAATCATCCAACAGAATGGATATCTTGCTCGATATAATGAAACAATTAGGCTTTTACTATGATCAAGATCTCACATTTCTGCACAAATACTTGGCCGACAATTATGTGTTTTATTACCAGACTATCGACGACTGGGAGACCAAACGCGAACCGACTCTCAAACGAAAAGTTATGTATTGGTTGACATTTCTCTTATGGGCAGTTCACGCGATCAAATCTGCATTGTTCACCTTCTATGCCATTGTCTACCAAGATATCACTCTTGCAATTTCATTTGGAGAATCGCTGGCACTAATTCTTCCTGATGTCAGTCTGACGTTCGTTTATCATTTGTTTTATATATTTATTCTAATGTCAGTGAAGTTCATCGTAAACCTGCTTGAAACTAGAATAAACAATGGTCTGCGTCGGCAGGTGATCAACATCATTCGAGGCCATTCTTTTCACAAATTGTATGAACCCAAACACTCAAAGTTGATAATGAAGTCAAATTTATTGTACTGGATTGTGTTGAGACTGGGCGTGACATTCTCTATTTTCTGTTATTTCTTTCTGGGATTTTTTGTTCTTTGTTTAAAATATCTCGTATCAGATCAGCAAGTTAATTTTGTCATTTTTGTAATCAATGGGTTTTTGATGATAGTTTACGTGAAGAACTCGTTTAGTTTGATAATGGGATTATTGATACTTGCTTTTAATTGTCTAAATTTTTTGATTTACAAATTGGATGACATTATTCATGATATCCGGGTCAGTGTTATGCGGAATGACATGAAACGACTGAAACAAATGATTGTGGAATATAGCAAATACACAAAGATTATTGTTGACATTAGTCCTGTTTTGAACACTATTATAGGTAGTATTTATATCATTTCGCCACACATTTTGATCATTCTATTCAAAATATCTCAAAACCAAGAAATGGGTTTAATCTACCTTGGTGAACTCCTAATATTCTTCATAGCTTTATTTAATACCTTGACAATCAACTCTGTTTGTGCGTCGATTTCACAGCGAAACCAATCGATATCTAAGTATTTGTATCCAATATTCAGTGACAATCGATATCATATGATTACGTCGACCAAAAATTTCAATCGACTCCACAAACGAATCAAAATTTTAAAGCTGAAACTTAAGATCTCTTCGTTCATCGAGCAAATAGACGAAGTCTATGTTGGGTTCAAATGTTTCAATCTGTTCGAATTCACCAAGCTAGCATTTTATGAATATTTGTTTTATGTGTTTTCAATATATTGTCTGATCGATCCAATTATTACATCAATCAGATTGTAAATAAAATATTGATAGGGTTGCCAAATAACAAGGGTTACCAAGGATTTGAATAAAGATAAGTGTATGAAATGCTGAATAAATTGATAAAACACTTGAGTTTCGAATCATTCTCTAATCGAGTGTTACCTATACGAGTCTAAATCATGATGATGGCAGACAGAATATTTCTATTCATCTACATCATTCCACTAATGTATACACCTTGATGAATATTGATAGAAAATTGGCTCAATTTAAGTATGACACGAATGCCTCCCCTTGGCAATTTCTCGGGAACGGCTGAAAATATCTTGGCCATTTAAATTGCATTATGACCAGCACAATGACCACTATAACATATGTTAAAATAATCTTTGACCCCAACCAAAATACCTAACCCCCACTACTATAACATAAAATCCTATGTACAATATATTTGACTCATAGGGGGTCTAAGTATTTTGGTGGGGGGTCAAAGATTATTTCCACATATGTTATAGTGGTCATCGTGTTGGTCATAATGCAATTTGAATGGCCAAGATATCTTCAGCCGTTCCCGAGAAATTGCCAAGGGAAGGCATTCGTGTACTACCCTCAATTTAATTCGTGTTCACCTCCAGATCTCATCAAGTACAATTGGAAGCCAACTGCAATTATGACAAAGATTTTTGGGAAGAATCGTATGAGCAGGACAACATCGATTCAAAAGATTTGGTCGCTATTGACAACCGAAATGAACGCATCGTAGTGAACAACACCAACGCCCTGGTCGTCAATATAGAAGCGTTCGAGAAAATTGCACAAGGTTCAAATAAAGTGGCTGTATATGTGCCGCACATCAGTAATAAGGATCAGGACAAATTCTGGATGAAATAAGTTATCCCTAAATTAATCTTGAGTCTTGAGGAGGACGTACGAGCATGGTCAACTAAATTTATCAATGAGGCTTTCGACAAGATTCGTGTTCTTGCGATAACTATTCAGTCGGTAAGCGAACTGATCAGGCAATCGAAAGGTAACATATATTCTGGTATGAGCATGATATAGGGTTAGACGAAATATAATGCGCTCCCCAAGATAATTTTTTAAACAAAAAGTAATCAAGGGAATTTTCTGATATTTCCCCGGGGTAATCTTTATGTGTGAGAAGTGTGGTAAAAATATCGAACCATACTTTGACATATCTTAAAAACTGTGCCAGCTTAAAGTTGAGTACCCAAAAAAAGTCTTGTCCTCATGTTATTCAATGGGAAAATGTGCAGATGAAATTGGATTTACGAAAGCTACATATCAATGAATTTCCTATTAATTATCATCTTGGTAGGCGTATTTTATAAATCAAGTGGAAAAATTTGTTATTGTGTATATCTGATAAAATACAAGACCGCTATTTTTGGGGACTCAACTTTGGGCTGACACAGTTCTCTTGATATGTAAATGTATGGGTTGGTATTTTTACCACACCCATCACATATAATCAAGATTATCCAGGAGGAATATCTGAAAATTCCCTTGATTACTTTTCGTTTTAAAAAATAATATTGTAGAGCGCATTATCTTTCGTCTAATCCTATAATTGTCAAAACGAATATTCAGGCTCGAAAGACGGGATAAGGATAGCCAAGGACAATATCCAAGAGGCAATGAAGGATATTGAAGAAGTGTATCGGTTGAAAGACACTGGAATTCTTCGGTTTGCACAACAAATTGAAGAGATATTCAAAATCATTGGCCCGAAAGCTGCAGAGTTTGTGATGGAGAAACAGCAGATTGAATTGAACTAGGACAGATTGTTGCAGCTGATTCACCGAGCTGGCACAAGCACAATCAAGCTCATTCTATCTCTCCCACCAGGTTCGACATGTTCAAGACTGTCCATCTGCTCGACCCGTGGCGTGTGTTCGACGACGACACGTGTCGTCAGATCGGGAGACTGGCCAACGAGTCCGAGATCCAGACGTACCTAACCTTTCAGCGCAAGTATCGTTACGATGTGTACCTGCAAGTCAACCGCGAAGACCTCGACAGAGCATCGCAGATAGAGTGACCAGGTCATTTTGCAAAAATTAAGAACATCATAACCAAAATTTAAGAACAATTTAAGAACATGAGTTAATTTTGTGAGGTTCTCATCTTTATGAATAGGATTAAGTACATAAAATTCACATGTTTAAAAATTATCAAGATCAAAGATGAAATCCCAGGGGGATTTCAAAAGGATAATAATAAATTACGCTTCGTTGCAAACAGTGACTATACAGTTAATTTAACGGAGTTCGGTGGTTCGAATTTAAAACTGCTTGATTTAGCCGGAATTGTTATTTATTCAATTCAATCATTCGTAAATATTCAAATTGAATAGAATTTAATCTAGTCACTATTGAATTGCAGAAAGTATCACCTTAAATTCAGTCTCCGACATGTGAATAAGGAAACATATTCCGTGCCTTTTCCTGTTCTTATATGTAAGCTTGGATAACAACTCTAAATCATATTTCAATTATTAGAATTGGTTGTTAAAAATTTAATTACATCTCAAAACGACTTTTAAAAAATTATTACTTTGATGTTTTCGATGAATTCCTAGGTTAGAAATCTAAAAAATCTGATTTAAGAACAGTCAATTGTTCTTTCACACATTAGCCAAGAACAGTGCAACTTTTGGCCAATTTAAGAATTGTTCTTGAATTTTAAGAACGTCTGGTCACTCTAATCGCAGATGACATACAACCAGTTCGTCAACAGTTATTTGAGTGACAAAAACAAGAGCACATCATTATTATATCACCTTGTTATACAACTCAATGTATCAATGATTCTATTTATTTAACTAATTCGAATGCTAACTATGTTAAGTATTTTGAGTTAAGTAATAAAATACTATTTAGCACCGATAATAATTGTGCAAGGTGATTGAAATCCCATTCGCTGATGAATAACATGATAATTATGATGAGTTAGAATAGGAAAACTAAGGCCCAACTTAAATTACAGAGAATAATGTCCAGGTTAAGAGAGAATTTTTAAAAATGTATTTAATACAAAAATAGCTAAAGAACTTGGCCGTCGAATTTAAATTGTTCCCCGATTGAGACGAAATTTACTTGGATAATTGAGTTCGACAATACGTGTGATTAAGTTAAATTGTTGGTCAAAAATTGTTAACCTAAAAATAATATGAGCAATACGAAGCAACATAACCATTTTGCTATTGTATGAGAACCAGAGAAGATAATTGAAAAATTCTTTTTGA